>JANJGN010001952.1:67500-96801 GCA_026770705.1 Isurus oxyrinchus
TCCCTCTCTCTACCCCCCACCCCCACCCCCATCGCTCTCTCTCTCTCTCTCTGTCTCACCCTCTCTCTGCCTCTCCCTCTCTGTCTCTCTCTCTCTCTCTGTCTCTCTCTGTCCCTCTCTCTCTCTCTCTCTCTGTCTCTCTCTCTCTCTCTCTCTGTCCCTCTCTCTCTCTCTCTCTCTCTGTCTCTCTCTCTCTCTCTCTCTCTGTCTCTCTCTCTGTCTCTCTCTTTCTCTCTCCCTCTTTCTCTCTCTGCACTCCCTCTCTCTACCCCCCACCCCCACCCCCCATCGCTCTCTCTCTCTCCCTCTCTCTGTCTCTCTCTCTCTGTCTCTCTTTCTGTCTCTCTCTCTCTCTCTGTCTCTCTCTCTATCTCTCTCTCTCTCTCCCTGTCTCTCTCTCTCTCTGTCTCTCTGTCTCTCTCTCTATCTCTCTCTCTCTCTCCCTGTCTCTCTCTCTCTCTGTCTCTCTGTCTCTCTCTCTCTCTCTCTCTCTCTCTCTCTCTCTCTTTGTCTCTCTCTCTGTCTCTCTCTCTGTCTCTCTCTCCTCTCTCTCTCTCTCCCTGTCTCTCTCTCTGTCTCTCTCTCTCTCTCTCTCTGTCTCTCTCTCTGTCTCTCTCTCTGTCTCTCTCTCTCTCTCTCTCTCTCTCTCCCTGTCTCTCTTGCTCTCTCTGTCTCTCTCCTTCTCTCTCCCTCTCTCCATCTCCCTCTCTGTCTCTCTGTCTCTCTGTCTCTCTGTCTCTCTGTCGCTTTCTCTCTGTCTCTCTCTCCCTGTCTCTGTCCCTCTCTTGCTCTCTCTCGCTCCCTCTCTGTCTGTCTTCCTCCGCATCTCCCTCTCTCTACCCCCACCCCCACCCCCCATTGCTCTCTCTCTCTCTCTCTTTGTCTCTCTCAGTCTCTCTCTGTCTCTCTCTGTCTCTCTCCCTCTCTGCCTCTCTGTCTCTCTGTCTCTCTGTCTCTCTCTCTCAGTCTCTCTCTCTCTCTGTCTCTCTCCCTCTCTTGCTCTCTGTCTCTCTCTCTCTCTGTCTCTCTCTCTATCACTCTCTCTGTCTCTCTCTCTATCTCTCTCTCTGTCTCTCTCTCTGTCTCTCTGTCTCTCTCTCTCTCTGTCTCTCTCCCTCTCTTGATCTCAGTCTCTCTCGCTCTGTCTCTCTCCCTCTCTCTCGCTCAGTCTCTCTCGCTCTGTCTCTCTCCCTCTCTCTCACTGACTCTCTCTCTCTATCTCTCTCTCTGTCCCTCTCTCTCTCACTGTCTCTCTCTCACTCTGTCTCTCCCTCTCTCTCACTCTCTGTCACCTCTCTCCCTCCCTCCCCATGACTCAGTGGCTCCCCCTCCTGGGATTGAGACAGACGCTCAAGTTCCATCATCGCAGAGGATTCCAGGTCGGGACATCAGTCCGGGGGTCCTGTCTGCCAATGGTCACTATGATGAAGGAGGGCTGGGGTTACGATGGGGGGGGGGTGGTGGGTGAGGGACACATGTGGACATCTGCATCCTGTTCTCCATCCAAAGCATAAAACCAAAAGGTTTTAGCCACCTTGAGCCTGCGTAGGATTTCCCTGTGCACAAACAGGCGGCCGGGTCCTATGTGGAGAGAGCGAGGCAGTGGGATTAGTTTGGGATTGATACAGGGCTATGGGGAGAGAGCGGGGCAGTGGGAAAAGTTTGGGATTGATACAGGGCAATGGGGAGAGAGCGAGGCAGTGGGATTAGTTTGGGATTGATACAAGGCTATGGGGAGAGAGTGGGGCAGTAGGATTAGATTGGGCATTGATACAGGGCAATGAGGAGAGAGCGGGGGCAGTGGGATTAGTTTGGGGATTGATACAGCGCTATGGGGAGAGAGCGAGGCAGTGGGATTAGTTCGGGGATTTATACAGGGCTATGGGGAGAGAGCGAGGCAGTGGGATTAGTTTGGGGATTGATACAGGGAAATGGGGAGAGAGCGGGGCAGTGGGATTAGTTTGGAGATTGATAGAGGGCTATGGGGAGAGAGCAGGGCAGTGGGATTAGTTTGGGCATTGATACAGGGCTATGGGGAGAGAGCGGGGCAGTGGGATTAGTTTGGGGATTGATACAGGGTTATGGGGAGAGAGCGGGGCAGTGGGATTAGTTTGGGGATTGATACAGGGCTATGGGGAGAGAGTGGGGCAGTGGGATTAGTTTGGGGATTGATACAAGGCTATGGGGAGCGAGCAGGGCAGTGGGATTAGTTTGGGGATTGATACAGGGCTTTGGGGAGAGAGCGGGACAGGGTGATTAGTTTGGGGAATGATACAGGGCAATGGGGAGAGAGCGGGGCAGTGGGATTAGTTTGGGGATTGATACAAGGCTATGGGGAGAGAGCGCGGCAGTGGGATTAGCTTGGGATTTATACAGGGCTATGGGGAGAGCGCGGGGCAGTGGGATTAGTTTGGGGATTATTACAGGACTATGGGGAGAGAGTGGGGCAGTGGGATTAGTTTGGGGATTGATACAGGGCTAAGGGGAGACAGTGGGGCCAGTGGGATTAGTTTGGGGATTGATACAAGACTATGGGGAGAGAGCGGGACAGGGGGATTAGTTTGGGGATTGATACAGGGCTATGGGGAGAGAGCAGGGCAATGGGATTAGTTTGGGGATTGATACAGGGCTATGGGGAGAGAGTGGGACAGGGGGATTAGTTTGGGGAATGATACAGGGCTATAGGGAGCGAGCGGGGCAGTGGGATTAGTTTGGGGATTGATACAGGGCTTTGGGGAGAGAGCGGGACAGGGTGATTAGTTTGGGGATTGTTACAGGGCTATGGGGAGAGAGTGGGACAGTGGGATTAGTTTGGGGATTGATACAGGGCTATGAGGAGCGAGCGGGGCAGTGGGATTAGTTTGGGGATTCATACAGGGCTATGGGCGAGAGAGTAGGGCAGTGGGATTAGTTTGGGGATTGATACAGGGCTATGGGGAGAGAGTCGGGCTGGGGGATTAGTTTGGGGATTGATACAGGGCTATGGGGAGAGAGCGGGGCAATGGGATTAGTTTGGGGATTGATACAGGGCTATGGGGAGAGAGCCGGGCTGGGGGATTAGTTTGGGGATTGATACAGGACTATGGGGAGAGAGCGGGGCAATGGGATTAGTTTGGGGATTGATACAGGGCTATGGGGAGAGAGCGGGGCAGTGGGATTAGTTTGGGGATTGATGCAGGGCAATGGGGAGAGAGCGGGGCAGTGGGATTAGTTTGGTGATTGATAAAGGGATTTGGGGAGAGAGCCGGGAAGAGGGATCAGTTTGGGATTGATACCATGCTATGGGGAGAGAGCGGGGGCAGTGGGATCAGATTGGGATTGATACCATGCTATGGGGAGAGAGTGGGGCAGTGGGATCAGTTTGGGATTGATACAGGGCTATGGGGGGAGAGCGGGGCAGTGGGATTAGTTTGGGATTGATACAGGGCTATGGGGAGAGAGCGGGACAGAGGGAATAGTTTGGGATTGATACAGGGCTATGGGGAGAGAAGAGCGCGGTGGGATGAGTTTGGGGATGATACAAGGCTATGGGGAGAGAGCGAGGGAGTGGGATTAGTTTGGGGATTGATGCTGAGCTATGTGGAGAGAGCGGGACAGTGGGATTAGTTTGGGAATTGATGCAGAGCTATGGGGAGAGAACAGTGCAGTGGGATTAGTTTGGGGATTGATGCAGGGATATGGGGAGAGAGCGCGACAGTGGGATTAGTCTGGGGATTGATACAGGGCTATGGGGAGAGAGCGGGGCAGTGGGATTACATTGGAATTGATACAGGGCTATGGGGAGAGAGCGGGGCAGTGGGATTAGTTTGGGGATTGATAATGGGCTATGGGGAGAGCGCGGTGCAGTGGGATTAGTTTGGCGATTGATACAGGTCTATGGAGAGAGAGCAGGGCAGTGGGATTAGATTGGGGATTGATACAAGACTATGGGGAGAGAGCGGGGCAGTGGGATTAGTTTGGGATTGATACAGCGCTATGGGTAGAGAGCGGGACAGGGGGATTAGTTTGGGGATTGATACAGTGCTATGCGGAGAGAGCGGGGCAGTGGGGTTAGTTTGGGATTGATACAGGACTATGGGGAGAGAGCGGGACAGGGGGATTAGTTTGGGAATGATACAGGGTTTTGGGGAGAGAGCGGGGCAGTGGGATTAGTTTGGGGATTGATACAAGGCTATGGGGAGCGAGCGGGGCAGTGGGATTAGTTTGGGGAATGATACAGGGCTTTGGGGAGAGAGCGGGACAGGGTGATTAGTTTGGGGAATGATAAAGGGCAATGGGGAGAGAGCGGGGCAGTGGGATTAGTTTGGAGATTGATACAAGGCTATGGGGAGAGAGCGCGGCAGAGGGATTAGCTTGGGATTTATACAGGGCTATGAGGAGACAGTGGGGCCAGAGGGATAAGTTTGGGAATTGATACAGGTCTATGGGGAGAGAGCGGGGCAGTGGGATTAGTTTGGGGATTGATACAAGGCTATGGGGAGCGAGCGGGGCAGTGGGATTAGTTTGGGGAATGATACAGGGCTTTGGGGAGAGAGCGGGACAGGGTGATTAGTTTGGGGAATGATAAAGGGCAATGGGGAGAGAGCGGGGCAGTGGGATTAGTTTGGAGATTGATACAAGGCTATGGGGAGAGAGCGCGGCAGAGGGATTAGCTTGGGATTTATACAGGGCTATGAGGAGAGAGTGGGGCCAGAGGGATAAGTTTGGGAATTGATACAGGTCTATGGGGAGAGAGCGGGGCAGTTTGATTAGTTTCGGGATTGACACAGGTCTATGGGGAGAGAGCGGGACAGTGGGATTAGTTTGGGGATTGATAAAGGGCTAAGGGGAGCGAGCGGGGCAGTGGGATTAGTTTGGGGATTGATACAGGGCTATGGGGAGAGAGTGGGGCTGGGGGATTAGTTTGGGGATTGAAACTGGGCAATGGGGAGAGAGCCGGTCAGTGGGATTAGTTTGGGGATTGATACGGGGCTATGGGGAGAGAGCGAAGCAGTGGGATTAGTTTTGGGATTGATACAGGGCTATGGGGAGAGCGCTGGGCAGTGGGATTAGTTTGGGGATTGATAAAGGGCGAAGGGGAGAGAGCGAGCCAGTGGTATTAGTTTGGGGATTGATACAGGGCTATGGGTAGAGTGTGGGACAGTGGGATTAGTTTGGGGATTGATACAGGGCTATGGGGAGAGAGTGGGGCAGTAGGATTAGTTCGGGGATTGATACAGGGCTATGGGGAGAGTGTGGGGCAGTAGGATCAGTTCGGGGATTGATACAGGGCTATGGGGAGAGAGCGGGGCAGGGGGATTAGTTTGGGGATTGATACAGGGCTATGGGGAGAGAGTGGGGCAGTGGGATTAGTTTGGGGATTGATACAGGGCTATGGGGAGAGAGTGGGACAGTGGGATTAGTTTGGGGAATGATAAAGGGCTATGGGGAGAGAGCGGGGCAGTGGGATTAGTTTGGGGATTGATACAAGACTATGGGGAGAGAGCGGGACAGGGGGATTAGTTTGGGGATTGATACAAGACTATGGGGAGAGAGCGGGACAGGGGGATTAGTTTGGGGATTGATACAGGGCTATGGGGATAGAGTGGGCAGTGGGATTAGTTTGGGGATTGATACAGGGCTATGGGGAGAGAGCGGGAGAGGGGGATTAGTTTGGAGAATGATACAGGGCTATGGGGAGAGAGCGGGGCAGTGGGATTAGTTTGGGGATTGATACAAGGCTATGGGGAGCGACCGGGGCAGTGGGATTAGTTTGGGGAATGATACAGGGCAATGGGGAGAGAGCGGGGCAGTGGGAATAGTTTGGGGATTGAAACTGGGCAATGGGGAGAGAGCGGGGCAGTGGTATTAGTGGGGATTGATACAGCGCTATGGGGAGAGAGCAGGGCAGTGGGATTACATTGGAATTGATACAGGGCTATGGGGAGAGAGCGGGGCAGTGGGATTAGTTTGGGGATTAATAAAGGGCTATGGGGAGAGCGCGGTGCAGTGGGATTAGTTTGGGGATTGACACAGGTCTATGGAGAGAGAGCAGGGCAGTGGGATAAGTTTGGGGATTGATACAAGACTATGGGGAGAGAGCGGGGCAGTGGGATTAGTTTGGGATTGATACAGGGCTATGGGTAGAGAGCGGGGCAGTGGGGTTAGTTTGGGATTGATACAGGGCTATGGGGAGAGAGCGGGACAGGGGGATTAGTTTGGGGATTGATACAGGACTATGGGGAGAGAGCGGGACAGGGGGATTAGTTTGGGGAATGATACAGGGCTTTGGGGAGAGAGCGGGGCAGTGGGATTAGTTTGGGGATTGATACAAGGCTATGGGGAGAGAGCGAGGCAGTGGGATTAGTTTGGGGATTGATACAAGGCTATGGGGAGCGAGCGGGGCAGTGGGATTAGTTTGGGGATTGATACAGGGCTTTGGGGAGAGAGCGGGACAGTGGGATTAGTTTGGGGAATGATACAGGGCAATGAGGAGAGAGCGGGGCAGTGGCATTAGTTTGGGGATTTATACAGGGCTATGGGGAGAGAGCAAGGCAGTAGGATTAGTTTGGGCATTGATACAGGGCTATGGGGAGAGAGTGGGGCAGTGGGATTAGTTTGGGGATTGATACAGGGCAATGGGGAGAGAGAGGGGCAGTTTGATTAGTTTCGGGATTGACACAGGTCTATGGGGAGAGAGCGGGGATGTGGGATTAGTTTGGGGATTGTTACAGGGCAATGGGGAGAGAGCGCGACAGTGGGATTAGTCTGGGGATTGATACAGGGCTATGGGGAGAGAGCGGGGCAGTGGGAATAGTTTGGGGATTGAAACTGGGCAATGGGGAGAGAGCGGGGCAGTGGTATTAGTGGGGATTGATACAGCGCTATGGGGAGAGAGCGGGGCAGTGGGATTACATTGGAATTGATACAGGCCTATGGGGAGAGAGCGGGGCAGTGGGATTAGTTTGGGGATTAATAAAGGGCTATGGGGAGAGCGCGGTGCAGTGGGATTAGTTTGGGGATTGACACAGGTCTATGGAGAGAGAGCAGGGCAGTGGGATTAGTTTGGGGATTGATACAAGACTATGGGGAGAGAGCGGGGCAGTGGGATTAGTTTGGGATTGATACAGCGCTATGGGTAGAGAGCGGGACAGGGGGATTAGTTTGGGGATTGATACAGGGCTATGGGGAGAGAGCGGGGCAGTGGGGTTAGTTTGGGATTGATACAGGGCTATGGGGAGAGAGCGGGACAGGGGGATTAGTTTGGGGATTGATACAGGACTATGGGGAGAGAGCGGGACAGGGGGATTAGTTTGGGGAATGATACAGGGCTTTGGGGAGAGAGCGGGGCAGTGGGATTAGTTTGGGGATTGATACAGGGCTATGGGGAGAGAGCGGGGCGGTGGGATTAGTTTGGGGATTGATACAAAGCTATGGGGAGCGAGCGGGGCAGTGGGATTAGTTTGGGGATTGATACTGGGCTTTGGGGAGAGAGCGGGACAGGGTGATTAGTTTGGGGAATGATACAGGGCAATGGGGAGAGAGCGGGGCAGTGGGATTAGTTTGGGGATTGATACAAGGCTATGGGGAGAGAGTGGGGCAGTGGGATTAGTTTGGGGATTTATACAGGGCTATGGGGAGAGAGCAAGGCAGTAGGATTAGTTTGGGCATTGATACAGGGCTATGGCGAGAGAGTGGGGCAGTGGGATTAGTTTGGGGATTGATTCAGGGCAATGGGGAGAGAGAGGGGCAGTTTGATTAGTTTCGGGATTGACACAGGTCTATGGGGAGAGAGCGGGGAAGTGGGATTAGTTTGGGGATTGTTACAGGGCTAAGGGGAGAGAGTGGGACAGTGGGATTAGTTTGGAGATTGATACAGGTCTATGGGGAGAGAGTGGGGCAGTGGGATTAGTTTGGGGATTGACACAGGGCTATGGGGAGCGAGCGGGGCAGTGGGATTAGTTTGGGGATTGATACAGGGCTATGGGGAGAGAGTGGGGCAGTGGGATTAGTTTCGTGATTGATACAGGGCTATGGGGAGAGAGTCGGGCTGGGGGATTAGTTTGGGGATTGATACAGGGCTATGGGGAGAGAGTGGGGCAGTGGGATTAGTTTGCGGATCTATACAGGGCTATGGGGAGAGAGTGGGGCAGTGGGATTATTTCGGGGATTGATACAGGGCAATGGGGAGAGAGCGGGGCGTTGGGATTAGTTTGGGGATTGAAACAGTACTATGGGGATAGAGCGGGGGAGTGGGATTAGTTTGGGGATTTACACAGGTCTATGGGGAGAGAGTGGGGCTGGATGATTCGTTTGGGGATTGATGCAGGGCAATGGGGAGAGAGCGGGGCAGTGGGATTAGTTTGGTGATTGACTCAGGGCTTTGCGGAGAGAGCGGGGCAGTGGGATCAGTTTGGGATTGATACCATGCTATGGGGAGACAGCGGGACCCAGGTATTATTTTGGGATTGATACAGGGCTATGGGGAGAGAGTGGGGCAGTGGGATTAGTTTGTGATTGATACAGGGCTATGGGGAGTGAGCGCGTCAGTGGGATTAGTTTGGGGATTGATACAGGGCTATGGGGAGAGAGTGGGGCAATGGGATTAGTTTGGGGATTGATACAGGGCTATGGGGAGAGAGTGGGGCAGTGGGATTAGTTTGGGATTGATACAGGGCTATGGGGAGAGAGCGGGGCAGTGGGATTAGTTTGGGGATTGATACAGGGCTATGGGGAGTGAGCGCGGCAGTGGGATTAGTTTGGGGATTGATACAGGGCTATGGGGAGTGAGCGCGGCAGTGGGATTAGTTTGGGGCTAGTTACAGGGCTATGAGGAGTGAGTGGGGCAGTAAGATTAGTTTAGATTTTAATACAGGGCTATGGGGAGAAAGTGGGACAGTGGGATTTGTTTGGGGATTGATACAGGGCTATGGGGAGAGAACGGAGCAGTGGGATTAGGTTGGGGATAGATACAGGGATTTGGGGGGAGAGCGGGACATTGGGATTAGTTTGGGATTGATACAGGGCTATGGGGAGAGAACAGTGCAGTGGGATGAGTTTGGGGATGATACAAGGCTATGGGGAGAGAGCTAGGCAGTGAGATTAGTTTGGGAATTGATACAGGGCCAAGGGGAGAGAGCAGGGCTGTGGGATTAGTCTGGGGATTGATACAGGGCTATGGGGAGAGAACAGTGCAGTGGGATTAGTTTGGGGATTGTTACAGGGCTATGGGGAGAGAGCGTGGCAGTGGGAATAGTTTGGGGATTGAAACTGGGCAATGGGGAGAGAGCGCGGCAGTGGTATTACATTGGAATTGATACAGGGCTATGGGGAGAGAGCGGGGCAGTGGGATTAGTTTGGGGATTGATAAAGGGATTTGGGGAGAGAGCCGGGAAGAGGGATCAGTTTGGGATTGATACCATGCTATGGGGAGAGAGCGGGGCAGTGGGATCAGATTGGGATTGATACCATGCTATGGGGAGAGAGTGGGGCAGTGGGATCAGTTTGGGATTGATACAGGGCTATGGGGGAAGAGCGGGGCAGTGGGATTAGTTTGGGATTGATACAGGGCTATGGGGAGAGAGCGGGACAGAGGGAATAGTTTGGGATTGATACAGGGCTATGGGGAGAGAAGAGCGCGGTGGGATGAGTTTGGGGATGATACAAGGCTATGGGGAGAGAGCGAGGGAGTGGGATTAGTTTGAGGATTGATGCTGAGCTATGTGGAGAGAGCGGGACAGTGGGATTAGTTTGGGAATTGATGCAGAGCTATGGGGAGAGAACAGTGCAGTGGGATTAGTTTGGGGATTGATGCAGGGATATGGGGAGAGAGCGCGACAGTGGGATTAGTCTGGGGATTGATACAGGGCTATGGGGAGAGAGCGGGGCAGTGGGATTACATTGGAATTGATACAGGGCTATGGGGAGAGAGCGGGGCAGTGGGATTAGTTTGGGTATTGATAATGGGCTATGGGGAGAGCGCGGTGCAGTGGGATTAGTTTGGCGATTGATACAGGTCTATGGAGAGAGAGCAGGGCAGTGGGATTAGATTGGGGATTGATACAAGACTATGGGGAGAGAGCGGGGCAGTGGGATTAGTTTGGGATTGATACAGCGCTATGGGTAGAGAGCGGGACAGGGGGATTAGTTTGGGGATTGATACAGTGCTATGCGGAGAGAGCGGGGCAGTGGGGTTAGTTTGGGATTGATACAGGACTATGGGGAGAGAGCGGGACAGGGGGATTAGTTTGGGAATGATACAGGGCTTTGGGGAGAGAGCGGGGCAGTGGGATTAGTTTGGGGATTGATACAAGGCTATGGGGAGCGAGCGGGGCAGTGGGATTAGTTTGGGGAATGATACAGGGCTTTGGGGAGAGAGCGGGACAGGGTGATTAGTTTGGGGAATGATAAAGGGCAATGGGGAGAGAGCGGGGCAGTGGGATTAGTTTGGAGATTGATACAAGGCTATGGGGAGAGAGCGCGGCAGAGGGATTAGCTTGGGATTTATACAGGGCTATGAGGAGAGAGTGGGGCCAGAGGGATAAGTTTGGGAATTGATACAGGGCTATGGGGAGAGAGTGGGGCAGTTTGATTAGTTTCGGGATTGACACAGGTCTATGGGGAGAGAGCGGGACAGTGGGATTAGTTTGGGGATTGATAAAGGGCTAAGGGGAGCGAGCGGGGCAGTGGGATTAGTTTGGGGATTGATACAGGGCTATGGGGAGAGAGTGGGGCTGGGGGATTAGTTTGGGGATTGAAACTGGGCAATGGGGAGAGAGCCGGTCAGTGGGATTAGTTTGGGGATTGATACGGGGCTATGGGGAGAGAGCGAAGCAGTGGGATTAGTTTTGGGATTGATACAGGGCTATGGGGAGAGCGCTGGGCAGTGGGATTAGTTTGGGGATTGATAAAGGGCGAAGGGGAGAGAGCGAGCCAGTGGTATTAGTTTGGGGATTGATACAGGGCTATGGGTAGAGTGTGGGACAGTGGGATTAGTTTGGGGATTGATACAGGGCTATGGGGAGAGAGTGGGGCAGTAGGATTAGTTCGGGGATTGATACAGGACTATGGGGAGAGTGTGGGGCAGTAGGATCAGTTCGGGGATTGATACAGGGCTATGGGGAGAGAGCGGGACAGGGGGATTAGTTTGGGGATTGATACAGGGCTATGGGGAGAGAGTGGGGCAGTGGGATTAGTTTGGGGATTGATACAGGGCTATGGGGAGAGAGTGGGACAGTGGGATTAGTTTGGGGAATGATAAAGGGCTATGGGGAGAGAGCGGGGCAGTGGGATTAGTTTGGGGATTGATACAAGACTATGGGGAGAGAGCGGGACAGGGGGATTAGTTTGGGGATTGATACAGGGCTATGGGGAGAGAGTGGGGCAGTGGGATTAGTTTGGGGATTGATACAGGGCTATGGGGAGAGAGTGGGACAGTGGGATTAGTTTGGGGAATGATAAAGGGCTATGGGGAGAGAGCGGGGCAGTGGGATTAGTTTGGGGATTGATACAAGACTATGGGGAGAGAGCGGGACAGGGGGATTAGTTTGGGGATTGATACAGGGCTATGGGGATAGAGTGGGCAGTGGGATTAGTTTGGGGATTGATACAGGGCTATGGGGAGAGAGCGGGAGAGGGGGATTAGTTTGGAGAATGATACAGGGCTATGGGGAGAGAGCGGGGCAGTGGGATTAGTTTGGGGATTGATACAAGGCTATGGGGAGCGACCGGGGCAGTGGGATTAGTTTGGGGAATGATACAGGGCAATGGGGAGAGAGCGGGGCAGTGGGAATAGTTTGGGGATTGAAACTGGGCAATGGGGAGAGAGCGGGGCAGTGGTATTAGTGGGGATTGATACAGCGCTATGGGGAGAGAGCAGGGCAGTGGGATTACATTGGAATTGATACAGGGCTATGGGGAGAGAGCGGGGCAGTGGGATTAGTTTGGGGATTAATAAAGGGCTATGGGGAGAGCGCGGTGCAGTGGGATTAGTTTGGGGATTGACACAGGTCTATGGAGAGAGAGCAGGGCAGTGGGATAAGTTTGGGGATTGATACAAGACTATGGGGAGAGAGCGGGGCAGTGGGATTAGTTTGGGATTGATACAGGGCTATGGGTAGAGAGCGGGGCAGTGGGGTTAGTTTGGGATTGATACAGGGCTATGGGGAGAGAGCGGGACAGGGGGATTAGTTTGGGGATTGATACAGGACTATGGGGAGAGAGCGGGACAGGGGGATTAGTTTGGGGAATGATACAGGGCTTTGGGGAGAGAGCGGGGCAGTGGGATTAGTTTGGGGATTGATACAAGGCTATGGGGAGAGAGCGAGGCAGTGGGATTAGTTTGGGGATTGATACAAGGCTATGGGGAGCGAGCGGGGCAGTGGGATTAGTTTGGGGATTGATACAGGGCTTTGGGGAGAGAGCGGGACAGTGGGATTAGTTTGGGGAATGATACAGGGCAATGAGGAGAGAGCGGGGCAGTGGCATTAGTTTGGGGATTTATACAGGGCTATGGGGAGAGAGCAAGGCAGTAGGATTAGTTTGGGCATTGATACAGGGCTATGGGGAGAGAGTGGGGCAGTGGGATTAGTTTGGGGATTGATACAGGGCAATGGGGAGAGAGAGGGGCAGTTTGATTAGTTTCGGGATTGACACAGGTCTATGGGGAGAGAGCGGGGATGTGGGATTAGTTTGGGGATTGTTACAGGGCAATGGGGAGAGAGCGCGACAGTGGGATTAGTCTGGGGATTGATACAGGGCTATGGGGAGAGAGCGGGACAGGGTGATTAGTTTGGGGAATGATACAGGGCAATGGGGAGAGAGCGGGGCAGTGGGATTAGTTTGGGGATTGATACAAGGCTATGGGGAGAGAGTGGGGCAGTGGGATTAGTTTGGGGATTTATACAGGGCTATGGGGAGAGAGCAAGGCAGTAGGATTAGTTTGGGCATTGATACAGGGCTATGGCGAGAGAGTGGGGCAGTGGGATTAGTTTGGGGATTGATACAGGGCAATGGGGAGAGAGAGGGGCAGTTTGATTAGTTTCGGGATTGACACAGGTCTATGGGGAGAGAGCGGGGAAGTGGGATTAGTTTGGGGATTGTTACAGGGCTAAGGGGAGAGAGTGGGACAGTGGGATTAGTTTGGAGATTGATACAGGTCTATGGGGAGAGAGTGGGGCAGTGGGATTAGTTTGGGGATTGACACAGGGCTATGGGGAGCGAGTGGGGCAGTGGGATTAGTTTGGGGATTGATACAGGGCTATGGGGAGAGAGTGGGGCAGTGGGATTAGTTTCGGGATTGATACAGGGCTATGGGGAGAGAGTCGGGCTGGGGGATTTGTTTGGGGATTGATACAGGGCTATGGGGAGAGAGTGGGGCAGTGGGATTAGTTTGCGGATCTATACAGGGCTATGGGGAGAGAGTGGGGCAGTGGGATTATTTCGGGGATTGATACAGGGCAATGGGGAGAGAGCGGGGCGTTGGGATTAGTTTGGGGATTGAAACAGTACTATGGGGATAGAGCGGGGGAGTGGGATTAGTTTGGGGATTTACACAGGTCTATGGGGAGAGAGTGGGGCTGGATGATTCGTTTGGGGATTGATGCAGGGCAATGGGGAGAGAGCGGGGCAGTGGGATTAGTTTGGTGATTGACTCAGGGCTTTGCGGAGAGAGCGGGGCAGTGGGATCAGTTTGGGATTGATACCATGCTATGGGGAGACAGCGGGACCCAGGTATTATTTTGGGATTGATACAGGGCTATGGGGAGAGAGTGGGGCAGTGGGATTAGTTTGTGATTGATACAGGGCTATGGGGAGTGAGCGCGTCAGTGGGATTAGTTTGGGGATTGATACAGGGCTATGGGGAGAGAGTGGGGCAATGGGATTAGTTTGGGGATTGATACAGGGCTATGGGGAGAGAGTGGGGCAGTGGGATTAGTTTGGGATTGATACAGGGCTATGGGGAGAGAGCGGGGCAGTGGGATTAGTTTGGGGATTGATACAGGGCTATGGGGAGTGAGCGCGGCAGTGGGATTAGTTTGGGGATTGATACAGGGCTATGGGGAGTGAGCGCGGCAGTGGGATTAGTTTGGGGCTAGTTACAGGGCTATGAGGAGTGAGTGGGGCAGTAAGATTAGTTTAGATTTTAATACAGGGCTATGGGGAGAAAGTGGGACAGTGGGATTTGTTTGGGGATTGATACAGGGCTATGGGGAGAGAACGGAGCAGTGGGATTAGGTTGGGGATAGATACAGGGATTTGGGGGGAGAGCGGGACATTGGGATTAGTTTGGGATTGATACAGGGCTATGGGGAGAGAACAGTGCAGTGGGATGAGTTTGGGGATGATACAAGGCTATGGGGAGAGAGCTAGGCAGTGAGATTAGTTTGGGAATTGATACAGGGCCAAGGGGAGAGAGCAGGGCTGTGGGATTAGTCTGGGGATTGATACAGGGCTATGGGGAGAGAACAGTGCAGTGGGATTAGTTTGGGGATTGTTACAGGGCTATGGGGAGAGAGCGTGGCAGTGGGAATAGTTTGGGGATTGAAACTGGGCAATGGGGAGAGAGCGCGGCAGTGGTATTACATTGGAATTGATACAGGGCTATGGGGGAGAGAGCGGGGGCAGTGGGATTAGTTTGGGGATTGATAAAGGGCTGTGGGGAGAGCGCGGTGCAGTGGGATTAGTTTGGGGATTGATACAGGGCTATGGGGAGAGAGTGGGGCAGTGGGATCAGTTTTGGGATTGAGACAGGGCTATGGGGAGAGAGCGGGGCAGTGGGATTACATTGGAATTGATACAGGGCTATGGGGAGAGAGCGGGGCAGTGGGATTAGTTTTGGGATTGAGACAGGGCTATGGGGAGAGAGCGGGGCAGTGGGATTACATTGGAATTGATACAGGGCTATGGGGAGAGAGCGGGGCAGTGGGATTATTTTGGGGATGGATATAAGGCTATGGGGAGATAGCGGGAAGCGGGACAGTGGGATTAGTTTGGGGATTGATACAAGGCTATTGGGAGAGTGCGGGGCTGTGGGATTAGTTTGGGGATTGATACAGGGCTATGGGGAGAGAGCGGGACAGTGGGATTAGTTTGGGGATTGATACAAGACTATGGGGAGAGAGCGGGGGCAGTGGGATTAGTTTGGGATTGATACAGCGCTATGGGGAGAGAGCGGAACAGGGGGATTAGTTTGGGATTGATACAGGGCTATGGGGAGAGAGTGGGGCAGTGGTATTAGTGGGGATTGATACGGGGCTATGGGGAGAGAGTGGGACAGGGGGATTAGTTTGGGGAATGATATAGGGCAATGGGGAGAGAGCGGGGCAGTGGGATTAGTTTGGGGATTGATAGAGAGCTATGGGGAGAGAGTGGGGCAGCAGGATTAGTTTAGGGATTGATACAGGGCTATGGGGAGAGAGCAAGGCAGTAGGATTAATTTGGGCATTGATACAGGGCTATGGTGAGAGAGCGAGGCAGTAGGATTAGTTTGGGGATCGATACAGGGCTATGGAGAGAGAGCAGGGCAGTGGGTTTAGTTTGGGGATTGATACAAGACTATGGGGAGAGAGCGGGGCAGTGGGATTAGTTTGGGATTGATACAGCGCTATGGGGAGAGAGCGGAACAGGGGGATTAGTTTGGGGATTGATACAGGGCTATGGGGAGAGAGCGGGAGAGTGGGATTAGTTTGGGGATTGATACAAGGCTATGGGGAGCGACCGGGGCAGTGGGATTAGTTTGGGGATTGATACAGGGCTTTGGGGAGAGAGCGGGACAGGGTGATTAGTTTGGGGAATGATAGAGGGCAATGGGGAGAGAGCGGGGGCAGTGAGATTAGTTTGGGGAATGATACAGGGCCAAGGGGAGAGAGCAGGGCAGTGGGATTAGTTTGGGGATTGATGCAGAGCTATGGGGAGAGAGCGCGACAGTGCGATTAGTCTGGGGATTGATACAGGGCTATGGGGAGAGAGCGGGGCAGTGGGAATAGTTTGGGGATTGAAACTTGTCAATGGGGAGAGAGCGGGGCAGTGGTATTAGTGGGGATTCATACAGCGCTATGGGGAGAGAGCGGGGCAGTGGGATTACATTGGAATTGATACAGAGCTATGGGGAGAGAGCGGGGCAGTGGGATTAGTTTGGGGATTGACACAGGTCTATGGAGAGAGAGCAGGGCAGTGGGATTAGTTTGGGGATTGATACAAGACTATGGGGAGAGAGCGGGGCAGTGGGATTAGTTTGGGATTGATACAGCGCTATGGGTAGAGAGCGGGACAGGGGGATTAGTTTGGGGATTGATACAGGGCTATGGGGAGAGAGCGGGGCAGTGGGGTTATTTTGGGATTGATACAGGGATATGGGGAGAGAGCGGGACAGGGGGATTAGTTTGGGGATTGATACAGGACTATGGGGAGAGAGCGGGACAGGGGGATTAGTTTGGGGAATGATACCGGGCTTTGGGGAGAGAGCGGGGCAGTGGGATTAGTTTGGGGATTGATACAAGGCTATGGGGAGCGAGCGGGGCAGTGGGATTAGTTTGGGGATTGATACAGGGCTTTGGGGAGAGAGGGGGACAGGGTGATTAGTTTGGGGAATGATACAGGGCAATGGGGAGAGAGCGGGGCAGAGGGATTAGCTTGGGATTTATACAGGGCTATGAGGAGAGAGTGGGGCCAGTGGGATAAGTTTGGGAATTGATAGAGGGCAATGGGGAGAGAGAGGGGCAGTTTTATTAGTTTCGGGATTGACACAGGTCCATGTGGAGAGAGCGGGGCAGTGGGATTAGTTTGGGGATTGATACAGGGCTATGGGGAGAGAGCGGGGCAGTGGGATTAGTTTGGGGATTGATAAAGGGCTAAGGGGAGCGAGCGGGGCAGTGGGATTAGTTTGGGGATTGATACAGGGCTATGGGGAGAGAGCGGGTCAGTGGGATTAGTTTGGGGATTGATACAGGGCTATGGGGAGAGAGGGGCAGTGGGATTAGTTTGGGGATTGATACAGGGCTATGGGGAGAGAGTGGGGCTGTGGGATTAGTTTGGGGATTGAAACTGGGCAATGGAGAGAGAGCCGGTCAGTGGGATTAGTTTGGGGATTGATACGGGGCTATGGGGAGAGAGCGGGGCAGTGGGATTAGTTTTGGGATTGATACAGGGCTATGGGGAGAGCGCTGGGCAGTGGGATTAGTTTGGGGATTCATAAAGGGCGACGGGGAGAGAGCGAGCCAGTGGGATTAGTTTGGGGATTGATACAGGGCTATGGGGAGAGAGTGAGGCAGTGGGATTAGTTTGGGGATTGATACAGGGCGATGGGGAGAGAGTGGGACAGTGGGATTAGTTTGGGGATTGAGACTGGGCTATGGGGAGAGAGCGGGGCAGTGGGATTAGTTTGGGGATTGATACAAGACTATGGGGAGAGAGCGGGAGAGGGGGATTAGTTTGGGGATTGATACAGGGCTATGGGGAGAGAGTGGGGCAGTGGGATTAGTTTGGGGATTGATACAGGGCTATAGGGAGAGAGCGGGAGAGGGGGATTAGTTTGGAGAATGATGCAGGGCTATGGGGAGAGAGCGGGGAAGTGGGATTAGTTTGGGGTTTGATACAAGGCTATGGGGAGCGACCGGGGCAGTGAGATTAGTTTGGGGATTGAAACAGGGCTTTGGGGAGAGAGCGGGACAGGGTGATTAGTTTGGGGAATGATACAGGGCAATGGGGAGAGAGCGGGGCAGTGGGATTAGTTTGGGGATTGATACAAGGCTATGGGGAGCGAGCGGGGCAGTGGGATTAGCTTGGGATTTATACAGGGCTATGGGGAGAGAGCAAGGCAGTAGGATTAGTTTGGGCATTGATACAGGGCTATGGGGAGAGAGTGGGGCAGTGGGATTAGTTTGGGGATTGATACAGGGCAATGGGGAGAGAGAGGGGCAGTTTGATTAGTTTCGGGATTGACACAGGTCTATGGGGAGAGAGCGGGGAAGTGGGATTAGTTTGGGGATTGTTACAGGGCTATGGGGAGAGAGTGGGACAGTGGGATTAGTTTGGAGATTGATACAGGTCTATGGGGAGAGAGTGGGGCAGTGGGATTAGTTTGGGGATTGACACAGGGCTATGGGGAGCGAGCGGGGCAGTGGGATTAGTTTGGGGATTGATACAGGGCTATGGGGAGAGAGTCAGGCTGGGGGATTAGTTTGGGGATTGATACAGGGCTATGGGGAGAGAGTGGGGCAGTGGGATTATTTCGGGGATTGATAGAGGGCTATGGGGAGAGAGCAGGGCAGTGGGATTAGTTTGGGGATTGAGACAGGGCTATGGGCAGAGAGAGGGGCAGTAGGAGTAGTTTGGGCATTCTTACAGGGCTATGGGGAGAGAGCGGGGCAGTGTGATTAGTTGGGATTGATACTGGGCTTTGGGGAGATAGTGGGGCAGTAGGATTAGTTTGGGGATAAATACAGGGCTTTGGGGAGAGAGTGGGGCATTAGGATTAGTTCGGGGATTGATACAGGGCTATGGGGAGAGTGTGGGGAAGTAGGATTAGTTCGGGGATTGATACAGGGCTATGGGGAGAGAGCAAGGCAGTAGGATTAGTTTGGGCATTGATACAGGGCTATGGGGAGAGAGCGGGGCAGTGGGATTAGTTTGGGGATTGATACAGGGCTATAAGGAGAGAGCGGGGCAGTACGATTAGTTTGGGCATTGATAGAGGGGTATGGGGAGAGAGTGGGGCAGTGGGATTAGTTTGGGGATTGATACAAGACTATGGGGAGAGAGCGGGACAGGGGCATTAGTTTGGGGATTGATACAGGGCTATGGGGAGAGAGTGGGGCAGTGGGATTAGTTTGGGGATTGATACAGGGCTATGGGGAGAGAGGGGGACAGTGGGATTAGTTTGGGGAATGATACAGGTCTATAGGGAGAGAGCGGGGCAGTGGGATTAGTTTGGGGATTGATACAAGGCTATGGGGAGCGAGCGGGGCAGTGGGATTATTTTGGGGATTGATACAGGTCTATGGGGAGAGAGCGGGAAAGGGTGATTAGTTTGGGGAATGATACAGGGCAATGGGGAGAGAGCGGGGCAGTGGGATTAGTTTCGGGATTGATACAGGGCTATGGGGAGAGAGTGGGGCAGTTTGATTAGTTTGGCGATTGATACGGGGATATGGGGAGAGATTAGGTTTGTGGGATTAGATTGGGGATTGATACAGGGGTATGGGTAGAGAGCGGGGCAGTTGGATTAGTTTGGGGATTGATACAAGACTATGGGGAGAGAGTGGGACAGTGGGATTAGTTTGGGGATTGATACAGGGCTATGGGGAGAGTGGGGCAGTGGGATTAGTTTGGGGATTGATACAAGACTTTGGGGAGAGAGCGGGACAGGGGGATTACTTTGGGGAATGATACAGGTCTATGGGGAGAGAGCGGGACAGGGGGATTAGTTTAGGGAATGATACAGGGCTATGGGGAGAGAGCGGGGCAGTGGGATTAGTTTGGGGATTGATACAAGGCTATGGGGAGCGAGCGGGGCAGTGGGATTAGTTTGGGGATTGATACAGGTCTTTGGGGAGAGAGCGGGACAAGGTGATTAGTTTGGGGAATGATACAGGTCAATGGGGAGAGAGCGGGGCAGTGGGATTAGTTTGGGGATTGATACAAGGCTATGGGGAGAGACCGCGGCAGTGGGATTAGCTTGGGATTTATACAGGGCTATGGGGAGACATTGGGGCCAGTGGGATTGGTTTGGGAATTGATACAGGGCAGTGGGGAGAGAGAGCAGCAGATGGATTAGTTTCGGGATTGACACAGGTCTATGGGGGGACAGCGGGGCAGTGGGATTAGTTTGGGGTTTGTTACAGGGCTATGGGGAGAGAGTGGGACAGTGGGATTAGTTTGGGGATTGATACAAGACTATGGGAAGAGAGCGGGACAGGGGGATTAGTTTGGGGATTGATACAGGGCTATGGGGAGAGAGTGGGGCAGTGGGATTAGTTTGGGGATTGATACAGGGCTACGGGGAGAGAGTGGGACAGTGGGATTAGTTTGGGGATTGATACAGGACTATGGGGAGAGTGGGGCAGTGGGATTAGTTTGGGGATTGATACAGGGCTTTGGGAAGAGAGCGGGACAGGGTGATTAGTTTGGGGCTTGATACAAGGCTATGGGGAGAGAGCGCGGCAGTGGGATTAGTTTGGGGATTGATACAAGGCTATGGGGGAGAGAGCGCGGCAGTGGGATTAGCTTGGGATTTATACAGGCCTATGGGGTGACGTTGGGGCCAGTGGGATTGGTTTGGGAATTGATACAGGGCAAAGGGGAGAGAGAGCAGCAATTCGATTAGTTTCGGGATTGACACAGGTCTATGGGGGGAGATCGGGGCAGTGGGATTAGTTTGGGGTTTGTTACAGGGCTATGGGGAGAGAGTGGGACAGTGGGATTAGTCTGGGATTGATACAGGGCTATGGGGAGAGAGCGGGACAGTGGGATTAGTTTGGGGTTTGTTACAGGGCTATGGGGAGAGAGTGGGACAGTGGGATTAGTTTGGGATTGATACAGGGCTATGGGGAGAGAGCCGGGCAGTGGGATTAGTTTGGGGATTGATACAGGGCTAAGGAGAGAGAGCAGGGCAGTGGGATTAGTTTGGGAATTGATACAGGGCTATGGGGAGAGAGCGGGGCAGTGGGAATAGTTTGGGGATTGAAACTGGGCAATGGGGAGAGAGCGGGGCAGTGGTATTAGTGGGGATTGATACAGGGCTATGGGGAGAGAGCGGGGCAGTGGGATTACATTGGAATTGATACAGGGCTATGGGGAGAGAGCGGGGGCAGTGGGATTAGTTTGGGGATTGATAAAGGGCTGTGGGCAGAGCGCGGTGCAGTGGGATTAGTTTGGGGATTGATACAGGACTATGGGGAGAGAGTGGGGCAGTGGGATTAGTTTTGGGATTGATACAGGGCTATGGGGAGAGAGCGGGGCAGTGGGATTACATTGGAATTGATACAGGGCTATGGGGAGAGAGTGGGACATTGGGATTAGTTTGTGAATTGATACAGGGCTATGGGGAGAGAGTGGGGCAGCGGGATTAGTTTGGGGATTGATACAGGGCAATGGGGAGAGTGCAAGAATGAGGGATTATTTTGGGGATTGATACAGGGCAATGGGGAGAGAGTGGGGCATTTTGATTAGTTTGGCGATTGATACAGGGATATGGGGAGAGATTAGGTCTGTGGGATTAGTTTGGGGATTGATACACGGTTATGGGGATAGAGCGGGGCAGTGGGATTATTTTGGGGATGGATTTAAGGCTATGGGGAGATAGCGGGAAGCGGGACAGTGGGATTAGTTTGGGGATTGATACAAGGCTATTGGGAGAGTGCGGGGCTGTGGGATTAGTTTGGGGATTGATACAAGACTATGGGGAGAGAGCGGGGCAGTGGGATTAGTTTGGGGATTGATACAGGGCTATGGGGAGAGAGCGGGGCAGTGGGATTAGTTTGGGGATTGATACAGGCCTATGGGGAGGAGAGCGGGGCAGTGGGATTAGTTTGGGGATTGATACAGGCCTATGGGGAGAGAGCGGGGCAGTGGGATTAGTTTGGGGATTGATACAGGGCTATGGGGAGAGAGCGGAAAAGGGGGATTAGTTTGGGGATTGATACAAGGCCATGGGAAGAGAGCGGGGCAGTGGGGTTAGTTTGGGGATTGATACAAGGCTATGGGGAGCGAGCGGGGTCAGTGGGATTAGTTTGGGGATTGATACAAGGCTATGGGGAGAGAGCGGGGCAGTGGGATTAGTTTGGGGATTGATACAGGGCTATGGGGAGAAGAGCGGGGCAGTGGGATTAGTTTGGGGATTGATACAGGCCTATGGGGAGAGAGCGGGGCAGTGGGATTAGTTTGGGATTGATACAGGGCTATGGGAGAGAGCGGAACAGGGGGATTAGTTTGGGGATTGATACAGGGCCATGGGAAGAGAGCGAGGCAGTGGGGTTAGTTTGGGGATTGATACAAGGCTATGGGGAGCGAGCGGGTCAGTGGGATTAGTTTGGGGATTGATACAAGGCTATGGGGAGCGAGCGGGTCAGTGGGATTAGTTTGGGGATTGATACAGGGCTATGGGGAGAGAGTGGGGCAGTGTGATTAGTTTGGGGATTGATACAGGGCTATGGGGAGAGAGTGGGACATTGGGATTAGTTTGGGGATTGATACAGGGCTATGGGGTGAGAGCTGGGCAGTGGGATTAGTTTTGGGATTGATACAGATCTATGGGGAGAGAGTGGGGCAGTGGATAAGTTTGGGATTGATACCGGGCTATGGGAAGAGAACGGGTCAGAGGGATGAGGTTGGGATTGATAAAGGTCTATGGGGAGTGAGCGGTGCAGTGGGATTAGTTTGGGATAAGTTTGGGGATGGATACAGGGGCAATGGGGGTGAGAGTTGGGCAGTGGGATAAGTTTGGGATTGATACAGCGCTGTGGGGAGAGAGTGGGGCAGGTGGGATTAGTTTGGGATTGATAAAGCGCTTTGGGGAGAGAGCGAGGCAGTGGGATTAGTTTTGGGATTGATACAGTTCTATGGGGAGAGAGTGGGGCAGTGGGATTAGTTTGGGGATTGATACAGGGCTATGGGGAGATACTGGGGCAGTGGGATTAGTTTGGGGATTGATACAGGGCTATGGGGAGAGAGCGGGGCAGTGTGATTAGTTTGGGGATTGATACAGGGCTATGGGGAGAGAGTGGGGCAGTGTGATTAGTTTGGGGATTGATACAGGGCTATTGGGAGAGCGCGTTGCAGTGGGATTAGTTTGGGGATTGATACAGGGAATGGGGAGATACTGGGGCAGTGGGATTAGTTTGGGGATTGATACAGGGCTATGGGGAGAGAGCGGGGCAGTGGGATTAGTTTGGGGATTGATGCAGGGAATGGGGAGAGAGCGGGGTAGTGGGATTAGTTTGGGGATTGATACAGGGCTATGGGGGAGAGAGCGGGGCAGTGTGATTAGTTTGGGGATTGATACAGGGCTATGGGGAGAGCGCGGTGCAGTGGGATTAGTTTGGGGATTGATACAGTGCTATGGGGGAGATAGTGGGGCAGTGGGATTAGTTTGGGGATTGATACAGTGCTATGGGGGAGATAGTGGGGCAGTGGGATTAGTTTGGGGATTGATACAGGGAATGGGGAGAGAGCGGGGGTAGTGGGATTAGTTTGGGGATTGATACAGGGCTATGGGGAGACAGCGGGGCAGTGTGATTAGTTTGGGGATTGATACAGGGCTATGGGGAGAGCGCGGTGCAGTGGGATTAGTTTACGCATTGACACAGGACTATGGGGTGAGATCAGGACAGTGGGATTAGTTTGGAGATTGATACAGGGCTATGGGGAGAGAGCGGGGCAGGGGCATTAGTTTGGGGATTGATACAGGGCTATGGGGAGAGCGCGGGGGCAGTGGGATTAATTTACGGTTGACACAGGACTATGGGGAGAGATCAGGACAGTGAGATTAGTTTGGAGATTGATACAGGGCTATGGGGAAGAGCGGGGCAGTGGGATCAGTTTCGGTATTGACACAGGGCTATGGGGGAGAGAGTGAGGCAGTGTGATTAGTTTGGGGATTGATACAGGGCTATGGGGAGAGAGTGGTGCAGTGGGATTAGTTTGGGGGTTGATACAGGGCTATTGGGAGAGAGCGGGACAGTGGGATTAGTTTGGGGATTGATACAGGGCTATAGGGAGAGAGCAGGGCAGTGGGATTAGATTGGGATTGATACAGGGCCATGGGGAGAGTGCGGGGCTGTGGATTAGTTTCGGTATTGATACAGGGCTATGGGGAGAGAGTGAGGCCGAGTGATTAGTTTGGGCATTGATACAGGGCTATGGGGAGAGTGCGGGGCAGCGGGATTAGTTTGGGGATTGATACAGGGCTATGGGGAGAGCGCGGGGCAGTGGGATTAGTTTGGGGATTGATACAGTGCTATGGGGAAGAGAGCGGGGCAGTGGGATTAGTTTGGGGATTGATACAGGGCTATGGGGAGAGAGCGGGGCAGTGAGATTAGTTTGGGGATTGATATAGGGCAATGGGGTGAGAGTTGGGCAGTGGGATTAGTTTGGGATTGATACAGCGCTGTGGGGAGAGAGTGGGGCAGTGGGATTAGTTTGGGATTGATACAGTGCTTTGGGGAGATAGCGAGGCAGTGGGATTAGTTTGGGGATTGATACAGTTCTATGGGGAGAGAGTGGGGCAGTGGGATAAGTTTGGGATTGATACCAGGCTATGGGGAGAGAACGGGTCAGAGGGATGAGATTTGGGATTGATAAAGGTCCATGGGGGAGTGAGCGGTGCAGTGGGATTAGTTTGGGATTAGTTTGGGGATTGATACAGGGCAAGGGGTTGGGAGTTGGGCAGTGGGATTAGGTTGGGATTGATACAGTGCTATGGGGGAGAGATCAGGACAGTTGGATTAGTTTGGAGATTGATACAGGGCAATGGGGGAGAGAGCGGGGCAGTGGGATTAGTTTGGGGATTGATACAGGGCCATGGGGAGAGAGCGAGGCAGTGGGATTAGTTTCGGTATTGATACAGGGCTATGGGGAGAGAATGAGGCAGTGTGATTAGTTTGGGGATTGATACAGGGGCTATGGGGAGAGAGTGGTGCAGTGGGATTAGTTTGGGGGTTGATACAGGGCTATTGGGAGAGAGCGGGACAGTGGGATTAGTTTGGGGATTGATACAGGTCTATGAGGAGAGAGCGGGGCAGTGTGATTAGTTTGGGATTGATACAGGGCCATGGGGGAGAGAGCGGGGCTGTGGGATTAGTTTCGGTATTGATACAGGGCTCTGGGGAGAGAGAGAGGCAGTGTGATTAGTTTGGGTATTGATACAGGGCTATGGGGAGAGCGCGGGGCAGCGGGATTGGTTTGGGGATTGATACAGGGCTATGCGGAGAGAGCGGAGCAGTGAGAATAGTTAAGGGATTGATAAAGGGCTATGGGGAGTGAGCAGGGCTTTGGGATGAGTTTGGTATTGATACAGGGCTATTGGGAGAGAGCGAGGCAGTGGGATTAGTTTGGGGATTGATACAGGGCTATGGGGAGAGCGCGGGGCAGCGGGATTAGTTTGGGGATTGATACAGGGCTATGGGGAGAGCGCGGGGCAGTGGGATTAGTTTGGGGATTGATACAGTGCTATGGGGAGAGAGCGGGGCAGTGGGATTAGTTTGGGGATTGATACAGGGCTATGGGGAGAGAGCGGGGCAGTGAGATTAGTTTGGGGATTGATATAGGGCAATGGGGTGAGAGTTGGGCAGTGGGATTAGTTTGGGATTGATACAGCGCTGTGGGGAGAGAGTGGGGCAGTGGGATTAGTTTGGGATTGATACAGTGCTTTGGGGAGATAGCGAGGCAGTGGGATTAGTTTGGGGATTGATACAGTTCTATGGGGAGAGAGTGGGGCAGTGGGATAAGTTTGGGATTGATACCAGGCTATGGGGAGAGAACGGGTCAGAGGGATGAGATTTGGGATTGATAAAGGTCCATGGGGAGTGAGCGGTGCAGTGGGATTAGTTTGGGATTAGTTTGGGGATTGATACAGGGCAAGGGGTTGGGAGTTGGGCAGTGGGATTAGGTTGGGATTGATACAGTGCTATGGGGGAGAGATCAGGACAGTTGGATTAGTTTGGAGATTGATACAGGGCAATGGGGAGAGAGCGGGGGCAGTGGGATTAGTTTGGGGATTGATACAGGGCCATGGGGAGAGAGCGAGGCAGTGGGATTAGTTTCGGTATTGATACAGGGCTATGGGGAGAGAATGAGGCAGTGTGATTAGTTTGGGGATTGATACAGGGCTATGGGGAGAGAGTGGTGCAGTGGGATTAGTTTGGGGGTTGATACAGGGCTATTGGGAGAGAGCGGGACAGTGGGATTAGTTTGGGGATTGATACAGGTCTATGAGGAGAGAGCGGGGCAGTGTGATTAGTTTGGGATTGATACAGGGCCATGGGGAGAGAGCGGGGCTGTGGGATTAGTTTCGGTATTGATACAGGGCTCTGGGGAGAGAGAGAGGCAGTGTGATTAGTTTGGGTAATGATACAGGGCTATGGGGAGAGCGCGGGGCAGCGGGATTGGTTTGGGGATTGATACAGGGCTATGCGGAGAGAGCGGAGCAGTGAGAATAGTTAAGGGATTGATAAAGGGCTATGGGGAGTGAGCAGGGCTTTGGGATGAGTTTGGTATTGATACAGGGCTATTGGGAGAGAGCGAGGCAGTGGGATTAGTTTGGGGATTGATACAGGGCTATGGGGAGAGAGCGAGGCAGTGGGATTAGTTTGGGGATTGATACAGGGCTATGGCGATAGAGCGGGGCAGTGGGATTAGTTTGGGGATTGATACAGGGCTATGGGGAGAGACCGGGGCAGGGGGATTTCTTTGGGATTGATACAGGGCCATGGGGAGAGAGCGAGGCAGTGGGATTTGTTTCGGTATTGATACAGGGCTATGGGGGAGAGAATGAGGCAGTGTGATTAGTTTGGGGATTGATACAGGGCTATGGGGAGAGAGTGGTGCAGTGGGATTAGTTTGGGGGTTGATACAGGGCTATTGGGAGAGATCGGGGCAGTGGGATTAGTTTGGGGATGGATATAGGGCTATGGGGAGAGAGCGGGGCAGTGGGATTAGTTTGGAATTGATACAGAGCAATGAGGAGACAGTGGGGCAGTGGGATTACTTTGGGATTGATACAGGCCTATGGGGAGAGCGCCCGGCCGTGGGATTAGTTTGCGGATTGATACTGGGCTATGGGGAGAGACCAGGGCAGTGGGATTTGTTTGTGGATTGATACAGGGCTATGTGGAGTGAGTGGGGCAGAGGGATTAGTTTGGGGATTGATACAGGGCAATGGGGAGACATTGGGGCAGTGGGATTAGTTTGGGGATTGATACAGGGGCAATGGGGAGACATTGGGGCAGTGGGATTAGTTTGGGGATTGATACTGGGCTATGGGGAGAGAGCAGGGCAGTGGGATTTGTTTGTGGATTGATACAGGGCTATGTGGAGTGAGTGGGGCAGAGGGATTAGTTTGGGGATTGATACAGGGCAATGGGGAGACATTGGGGCAGTGGGATTAGTTCGGGGATTGATACCGGGCTATGCGGTGAGAGCGGGACTGTGGGATTAGTTTGGAATTGATACAGCGCTATGGGGTGAGAGTGGGGCAGGGGGATTAGTTTGGGATTGATACTGGGCTATGGGGAGAGAGAGGGGCAGTGGGATTAATTTGGGATTGATACAGTGCTATGGGGAGAGAGCAGGACAGTGGGATTAGTTTGGGGATTGATACAGGGCTATGGGGAGAGAGCGGGGGCAGTGGGATTAGTTTGGGGATTGATACAGGGCTATGTGGAAATAGTGGGGCAGAGGGATTAGTTTGGGGATTCATACAGGGCTATGTGGAGACACTGGGTCAATAGGAATAGTTCGGGGATTGATACAGATCTATGAGGAGAGAGCGGGGCAGTGGGATTAGTATCAGGATTGATACAGGGCTATAGGGAGAGAGCAGGGCAGTGGGCTTACTTTGGGGATTGATACAGGGCTATGGCGAGAGATTGGGGCATTGGGATTAGTTTGGGGATTGATACAGGGCCATGGGGGAGAGAGTGGGGCAGTGGGATTAGTTTGGGGATTGATACCGTCTATGGTGAGTGAGTGGGGCAGTGGGATTTGTTTGGGGATTGATACAGGGCAATGGGGTGAGAGCTGAGCAGGACAGGGGGATTAGTTTGGGATTGATACAGCGCTATGGGGAGAGAGCGGGGCTGTGGGATTAGTTTGGGATTGATACAGTTCTATGGGGAGAGAGTGGGGCAGTGGGATAAGTTTGGGATTGATACCGGGCTATGGGAAGAGAACGGGTCAGAGGGATGAGGTTGGGGATTGATAAATGTCTATGGGGAGTGAGCGGTGCAGTGGGATTAGTTTGGGATTGATACAGCGCTATGGGGAGAGAGTGGGGCATTGGGATTAGTTTGGGATTGATACAGGGCAATGGGTTGAGAGCTGGGCAGTGGGATTAGGTTGGGATTGATACAGTTCTATGGGGGAGAGAGTGGCGCTGTGGGATTAGTTTCGGGATGGATACAGGGCAATGGGGAGATACTGGGGCAGTGGGATTAGTCTGGGGATTGATTCAGGGATATGGGGAGAGAGAAGGGCAGTGGGATTAGTTTTGGGATTGATACAGGGCTATGGGGAGAGAGCGGGGCAGTGGGATTAGTTTTGGGATGGATAGAGGGCTATGGGGAGATACTGGGGCAGTGGGATTAGTTTGGGGATTGATACAGGGCTATGGGGAGAGAGCGGGGCAGTGGGATTAGTTTTGGGATTGATACAGGGCTATGGGGAGAGAGCGGGGAACTGGGATTAGTTTTGGGATTGATACAGGGCTAAGGGGAAAGAGCGGGGCAGTGGGATTAGTTTTGGGATTGATACAGGGCTATGGGGAGAGAGCGGGGAACTGGGATTAGTTTTGGGATTGATACAGGGCTATGGGTAAGAGCAGGACAGGGGGATTAGATTGGGGATTGATACAGTGCTATGGGGGAGAGAGTGGGGCAGTGGGATTAGTTTGGGGATTGATACAGGGCTTATGGGGAGAGAGCGGGGCAGTGGTATTAGTTTGGGGATTGATACAGGGCTATAGGGAGAGAGCAGGGCAGTGGGCTTACTTTGGGGATTGATACAGGGCTATGGTGAGAGAGTGGGGCATTGGGATTAGTTTGGGGATTGATACAGGGCCATGGGGGAGAGAGTGGGGCAGTGGGATTAGTTTGGGGATTGATACCGGGCTATGGTGAGGTGAGTGGGGCAGTGGGATTAGTTTGGGGATTGATACAGGGCTGTGGGGAGAGAGCAGGGCAGTGGGATTAGTTTGGGGATTGATACAGGGCTATGGGGAGAGAGCGGGGCAGTGGGATTAGTTTGGGGATTGATACAGGGCAATGGGGTGAGAGCTGAGCAGTGGGATTAGTTTGGGATTGATACAGCGCTATGGGGAGAGAGCGGGGCTGTGGGATTAGTTTGGGATTGATACAGTTCTATGGGGAGAGAGTGGGGCAGTGGGATAAGTTTGGGATTGATACCAGGCTATGGGAAGAGAACGGGTCAGAGGGATGAGGTTGGGGATTGATAAAGGTCTATGGGGAGTGAGCGGTGCAGTGGGATTAGTTTGGGATTGATACAGCGCTATGGGGAGAGAGTGGGGCATTGGGATTAGTTTGGGGATTGATACAGGGCTTTGGGGAGAGAGTGGGGCAGAGGTATTAGTTTGGGGATTGATACAGGGCAATG
>JANJGN010001953.1:0-45000 GCA_026770705.1 Isurus oxyrinchus
CGGGGATTGTATCAGTATTTACAGGGGATCCCTGGGTTGCGTGTCAGCATTTACAGGGTGTTCCCCGGGGAATGTGTCAGTATTTACAGGGGATCCCGGAGGTGTGTCAGTATTTACAGGGGGTCCCCGGGGAATGTGTCAGTATTTACAAGAGAATCCCTGGAGAGTGTGTCAGTATTTGCAGTGAGTCCCCGGGGGAGTGTGTCATTATTTACAAGGGAATCGCCGGGAAGTGTGTCAGTGTTTATAGGGTGTCCCCGGGGGAGTGTGTCATTATTTACAAGGGAATCGCCGGGAAGTGTGTCAGTATTTACAGGGGGTCCCCGGGAGGTGTGTCAGTATTTACAGAGAGTCCCCGGGGGAGTGTGTCATTATTTACAAGGAATCGCCGGGAAGTGTGTCAGTGTTTATAGGGTGTCCCCGGGGGAGTGTGTCATTATTTACAAGGGAATCCCAGGGAAGTGTTTCTGTATTTACAGGGGGTCCCCGGGAAGTGTGTCAGTATTTACAGGGGCTCCCCGGGGAGAGTGTCAGTATTTACATGGAGGTCCCCGGGTTGCGTCACATTATTTACAGTGGGGTCTCCGGGGAGTGTGTCAGTATTTTCAGGGGGTCCCCGTGGGTTGTATCAGTATTTACATGGGTTCCTCATTGAGTGTGTCAGTATTTACAGGGGAGCCCCCCGGGAGTTAGTCAGTATTTTTTTTGGGGGTCTCTGGGGAGGGATTCAGCATTTACAGAGGGTCCCCGGGGATTGTGTCAGTATTTGCAGAGGGTCACCGGGGGAGGGTGTCAGTATTTACAGAGGGTCCCCAGGGATTGTGTCAGTATTTACAGGGGGTCCCCGGGTTGTGTGTCAGTATTTACAGGGGGTCCCTGGGGAGTGTGTCAGTATTTACAGGGAGTCCCCGGGGAGTGTGTCAGTATTTACAGGGGGTTCCTGGGGGGGTGTGCAGGATTTTACAGGGGGTCCCCGGGGAGTGTGGCAGTATTTACAGGTAGTCTCCGGGGAGTATGTCAGTATTTACAGGGGGGATCCCCGGGGAGTGTGTCAGTATTTACAGGGGGGTCCCTGGGGAGTGTGTCATTATTTACAGGGGGGGTTCCCTGGGGAGTGTGTCTGTATTTACAGGGGGGGGTCCCCGGGGAGTGTGTCAGTATTTACAGGGTGTCCCCAGGGAGTGTGTCAGTATTGACAGGGGGTCCCCGGTGTGTGTGTCAGTATTTACAGGGGAATTCGCGGGGAGTGTGTCAGTATTTACAGGGTGTCCCCGGCGGAGTGTCTCATTATTTACAAGGAAATCCCCGGGGAAGTGTGTCAGTATTTACAGGGGGTCCCCGGGGAGTGTGTCATTATTTTCAAGTCAATCCCCGGGAAGTGTGTCAGTATTTACAGGGGGTCCCCGGGAAGTGTCAGTATTTGCAGGGGGTCCCCGGGAAGTGTCAGTATTTGCAGGGGGTCCCCGGGGAGTGTGTCAGTATTTACAGGGGGTCCCCGGGAAGTGTCAGTATTTGCAGGGGGTCCCCGGGGAGTGTGTCAGTATTTACAGGGGGTCCCCGGGAAGTGTCAGTATTTGCAGGGGGTCCCCGGGGTGTGTGTCAGTATTTACAGGGTCTCGCCGGGGGAGTGTGTCAGTATTTAAAGGGGGTCCCTGGGGAGTGTGTCAGTATTTAAAGGGGGTCCCTGGGGAGTGTGTCAGTATTTAAAGGGGGTCCCTGGGGAGTGTGTCAGTATGTAAAGGGGGTCCCTGGGGAGTGTGTCAGTATTTACAGGGGGTCCCTGGGGATTATGTCAGTATTTACAGGGTGTCCCCGGTGTGTGTGTCAGTATTTACAGGGCGTCCCCGGGGTGTGTGTCAGTATTTACAGGAGGCTCCCCGGGGAGTGTGTCAGTATTTACAGTGGATCCTCGAGGAGTTTGTCAGGATTCACAGGTGGTTCCCCGGGGAGTGAGTCAATATTTACAGAGGGTAAGAGGGGAGGTTGTCAGTATTTACAGTAGGTCCCCGGGGAGTGTGTCAGTATTTACAGGGGGTCCCCGGGGAGGGTGTCAGTATTTACAGGGGACCCCCGGGGAAGGTGTCAGTGTTTATAGGGGACCCCCGGGGAGTGTGTCAGTATTTACAGGGGGGTCCCCGGGGAGTTTGTCAGTATTTACAGGGGGTCCCCGGGGAGTGTGTCAGTATTTACAGGGGGTCCCCGGGGAGTGTGTCAGTATTTACAGGGGGTCCCCGGGGAGTATGTCTGTATTTACAGGGGGTCCCCGGCAACTGTGTCAGTATTTTCAGGGGGTCCCCGGGGAGTGTGTCAGTATTTACAGGGGGTCCCCGTGGAGTATGTCTGTATTTACAGGGGGTCCCCGGCAACTGTGTCAGTATTTTCAGGGGGTCCCCGGGGAGTTTGTCAATATTTACAGGGGGTCCCCGGGGAGTGTGTCAGTATTTACAGGGGGTCCCCGGGGAGTATGTCAGTATTTACAGGGGTCCCCGGCAACTATGTCAGTATTTACAGGGGGTCCCTGGGGAGTGTGTCAGTATTTACAGAGGGTCACCACGGGTGGTTGTCAGTATTTACATGGGGTCCGCGGGGAGTATGTCAGTATTTACAGGGGATCCCTGGGCTGCGTGTCAGTATTTACAGGGGGTCCCCGGGGAGTGTGTCAGTATTTACAGGGGGTCCCCATGGAGTGTGTCAGTATTTACAGGGGAATCCCCGGGGAGTGTGTCAGTATTTACAGGGGGTCCACGGGGACTGTGTCAGCATTTACAGGGGGTCCCCGGGGAGTGTGTCAGTACTTACAGATCGTTCCCCGGGGATTGTATCAGTATTTACAGGGGATCCCTGGGCTGCGTGTCAGCATTTACAGGGTGTTCCCCGGGGAATGTGTCAGTATTTACAGGGGATCCCGGGAAGTGTGTCAGTATTTACAGGGGGTCCCCGGGGAATGTGTCAGTATTTACAAGGGAATCCCCGGAGAGTGTGTCAGTATTTACAGAGAGTCCCCGGGGGAGGGTGTCATTATTTACAAGAGAATCGCCGGGAAGTGTGTCAGTGTTTATAGGGTTGTCCCCGGGGGAGTGTGTCATTATTTACAAGGGAATCCCAGGGAAGTGTTTCTGTATTTACAGGGGGTCCCCGGGGAGTGTGTCAGTATTTACAGGGGTCCCCGGGAAGTGTGTCAGTATTTACAGGGGGTCCCCGGGGAGTGTGTCATTATTTTCAAGTCAATCCCCGGGAAGTGTGTCAGTATTTACAGGGGGTCCCCGGGAAGTGTCAGTATTTGCAGGGGGTCCCCGGGAAGTGTCAGTATTTGCAGGGGGTCCCCGGGGAGTGTGTCAGTATTTACAGGGGGTCCCCGGGAAGTGTCAGTATTTGCAGGGGGTCCCCGGGGAGTGTGTCAGTATTTACAGGGGGTCCCCGGGAAGTGTCAGTATTTGCAGGGGGTCCCCGGGGTGTGTGTCAGTATTTACAGGGTCTCGCCGGGGGAGTGTGTCAGTATTTAAAGGGGGTCCCTGGGGAGTGTGTCAGTATTTAAAGGGGGTCCCTGGGGAGTGTGTCAGTATTTAAAGGGGGTCCCTGGGGAGTGTGTCAGTATGTAAAGGGGGTCCCTGGGGAGTGTGTCAGTATTTACAGGGGGTCCCTGGGGATTATGTCAGTATTTACAGGGTGTCCCCGGTGTGTGTGTCAGTATTTACAGGGCGTCCCCGGGGTGTGTGTCAGTATTTACAGGAGGCTCCCCGGGGAGTGTGTCAGTATTTACAGTGGATCCTCGAGGAGTTTGTCAGGATTCACAGGTGGTTCCCCGGGGAGTGAGTCAATATTTACAGAGGGTAAGAGGGGAGGTTGTCAGTATTTACAGTAGGTCCCCGGGGAGTGTGTCAGTATTTACAGGGGGTCCCCGGGGAGGGTGTCAGTATTTACAGGGGACCCCCGGGGAAGGTGTCAGTGTTTATAGGGGACCCCCGGGGAGTGTGTCAGTATTTACAGGGGGGTCCCCGGGGAGTTTGTCAGTATTTACAGGGGGTCCCCGGGGAGTGTGTCAGTATTTACAGGGGGTCCCCGGGGAGTGTGTCAGTATTTACAGGGGGTCCCCGGGGAGTATGTCTGTATTTACAGGGGGTCCCCGGCAACTGTGTCAGTATTTTCAGGGGGTCCCCGGGGAGTGTGTCAGTATTTACAGGGGGTCCCCGTGGAGTATGTCTGTATTTACAGGGGGTCCCCGGCAACTGTGTCAGTATTTTCAGGGGGTCCCCGGGGAGTTTGTCAATATTTACAGGGGGTCCCCGGGGAGTGTGTCAGTATTTACAGGGGGTCCCCGGGGAGTATGTCAGTATTTACAGGGGTCCCCGGCAACTATGTCAGTATTTACAGGGGGTCCCTGGGGAGTGTGTCAGTATTTACAGAGGGTCACCACGGGTGGTTGTCAGTATTTACATGGGGTCCGCGGGGAGTATGTCAGTATTTACAGGGGATCCCTGGGCTGCGTGTCAGTATTTACAGGGGGTCCCCGGGGAGTGTGTCAGTATTTACAGGGGGTCCCCATGGAGTGTGTCAGTATTTACAGGGGAATCCCCGGGGAGTGTGTCAGTATTTACAGGGGGTCCACGGGGACTGTGTCAGCATTTACAGGGGGTCCCCGGGGAGTGTGTCAGTACTTACAGATCGTTCCCCGGGGATTGTATCAGTATTTACAGGGGATCCCTGGGCTGCGTGTCAGCATTTACAGGGTGTTCCCCGGGGAATGTGTCAGTATTTACAGGGGATCCCGGGAAGTGTGTCAGTATTTACAGGGGGTCCCCGGGGAATGTGTCAGTATTTACAAGGGAATCCCCGGAGAGTGTGTCAGTATTTACAGAGAGTCCCCGGGGGAGGGTGTCATTATTTACAAGAGAATCGCCGGGAAGTGTGTCAGTGTTTATAGGGTTGTCCCCGGGGGAGTGTGTCATTATTTACAAGGGAATCCCAGGGAAGTGTTTCTGTATTTACAGGGGGTCCCCGGGGAGTGTGTCAGTATTTACAGGGGTCCCCGGGAAGTGTGTCAGTATTTACAGGGGGTCCCCGGGGAGTGTGTCAGTATTTACAGGGGCTCCCCGGGGAGAGTGTCAGTATTTACATGGAGGTCCCCGGGTTGCGTCACATTATTTACAGTGGGGTCTCCGGGGAGTGTGTCAGTATTTTCAGGGGGTCCCCGTGGGTTGTATCAGTATTTACATGGGTTCCTCATTGAGTGTGTCAGTATTTACAGGGGAGCCCCCCGGGAGTTAGTCAGTATTTTTTTGGGGGTCTCTGGGGAGGGATTCAGCATTTACAGAGGGTCCCCGGGGATTGTGTCAGTATTTGCAGAGGGTCACCGGGGGAGGGTGTCAGTATTTACAGGGGGTTCCTGGGGGGGTGTGCAGGATTTACAGGGGGTCCCCGGGGAGTGTGTCAGTATTTACAGGTAGTCTCCGGGGAGTATGTCAGTATTTACAGGGGAGGGTCCCTGGGGAGTGTGTCAGTATTAACAGGGGGGTTCCCTGGGGAGTGTGTCAGTATTTACAAGGGATCCCCGGGGAGTGTGTCAGTATTTACAGGGGATCCCCGGGGAGTGTGTCAGTATTTACAGGGGGTCCCGGGAAGTGTGTCAGTATTTACAGGGGGTCCCCGGGGAGCGTGTCAGTATTTACAGGGGGTCCCCGGGGTGTGTGTCAGTATTTACAGGGGAATCCGCGGGGAGTGTGTCAGTATTTACAGGGGGTCCCCGGGGAGTGTGTCATTATTTTCAAGTCAATCCCCGGGAAGTGTGTCAGTATTTACAGGGGGTCCCCGGGAAGTGTCAGTATTTGCAGGGGGTCCCCGGGAAGTGTGTCAGTATTTACAGGGGGGGTCTCCGGGGAGTTTGTCAGAATTTACCGGGGGTCCCCAGGGATTGTGTCACTATTTACATGGTGTCCCCGGGGAGTGTGATAGTATTTACAGGGGCGTACCTGGGGAGAGTTTCCGTATTTAAAGAGGGTCCCGGGGGGAGGGTTTCAGTATTTACAGAGGGTCCCGGGGGGAGGGTTTCAGTATTTACAGGGGGTCCCCGGGGAGAGTGTCAGTATTTACAGGTGATCCCGGGGGGGTGAGTCAGTATTTACAGGGGGTCCCCAGGGTGTGTGTCAGTATTTACAGGGGATCTCCGGGGAATGTGTCAGTATTTTCAGGGTGTCCCCGGGGAGTGTGTCAGTATTTACAGGGGAATCCCCGGGTAATGTGTCAGTATTTTCAGGGTGTCCCCAGGGAGTGTGTCTGTATTTACAGGGGGGGCCTAGGGAGTGTGTCGCTTTTAATAAGAGGGTCCCCAGGGAATATGTCACTATTTATAGAGGGTCCCTGTGGAGTGTGACAGTATTTACAGGGGGTTCCTGAAGAGTATGTCAATATTTGCTGGGTGTCCCTGCGGAGTGTCAGTATTTACAGTGGGTCCCCGGAGAGTATGTCAGTATTTCCAAGGGGGTCCCCGCGGAGTGTGTCAGTGTTTACAGTGATTCCCGTGGAGTGTGTCAATATTTACAGGGGAATCCCCGGGATGTGTGTCAGTATTTACAGGGTGGTCCTCGGGGAGGGTGTCAGTATGTACAGGGGATCCCCGGGGAGTGTGTCAGTATTTACAGGGTGGTCCTCGGGGAGGGTGTCAGTAATTACAAGGGGTGGTCCACGGGGAATGTGTCAGTATTTACTGAGGGGCCCTGAAGGAGGGTGTCTGTATTTACAGGGGTTCCCCAGGGAGTGTGTCATTATTTACAGAGGAATCCCCGGGGAGTGTTTCAGTATTTAGAGGGATTCCCCGGGGAGTGTGTCAGTATTTAAAGATGGTCCCCGGGGCGAGTGTCAGTATTTACAGTGGGTCCCTGGGGAGTCTATCTGTATTTACAGGGGGTCCCTGGGGAGTGTGTCAGTATGCACAGGGGGTGCCTGGAGAGTGTCATATTTACAGGGGCGTCTCCGGGGAGTGTTTCAGTATTTACTGGGGGTTTTCCGGGGAGTGTGTCAGTATTTACAGTGGTCTCCCCGGGGAGTGTGTCAGTATTTACAGGGTGGTCCCCGGGGTGTGGGTCAGTTTTTACAGGGTGGTCCCCGGGGTGTGGGTCAGTATTTACAGGGGGTCTCTGGTTTGTGTTTCACTATTTACAGGAGGTTCCTCTGGGAGTGTGTCAGTATTTACAGGGGATCTCCGGAGAGTATGTCAGTATTTACAGGGGATCCCCAGGGAGTGTGTCAGTATTTACAGGGGGTCCCCGGGGAGTGTGTCAGTATTTCCGGGGGCTCCCCGGGGAGCGTTTCAGTATTTAAAGAGGGTTCTCGGGGAGTGTGTCAGTATTTACAGGGGGTCCCCGGGGTCTGTGTCAGTATTTACATGGGATCCCCGGGGAGTGTGTCAGTATTTACAGGGCGTACTCAGGGAGTGTGTCAGAATTTACTGGGGGGTCTCTGGGGACTGTGTCAGTATTTACAGGGGTGTCCCCGGTGAGTGTGTCAGTATTTACAGGGGGTACTCGGGGTCTGTGTCAGTATTTACAGGGTGTCCCCGGGGAGTGTGTCAGTATTTACTATGTGTCACCGGGGAGTGTGTCAGTATTTACAGGGGGTCCCCGGCGAGTGTGTCAGTATTTACAGGGGGTCCCGGGGATTGTGTCAGTATTTACAGGGGGTCCCCGGGGAGTGTGTCAGTATTTACAGGGCGTACTCGGGGAGCGTGTTGCTTTTTACAGGTGGGTCCCCGGGGAGTGTGTCAGTATTTACAGGGGGTCCCCGGGGTCTGTGTCAGTATTTACAGGTGGGTCCCCGGGGAGTGTGTCAGTATTTACAGGGCGTACTCGGGGAGTGTGTCACTTTTTACAGGTGGGTCTCCGGGGAGTGTGTCAGAATTTACTGGGGGGTCTCTGGGGACTGTGTCAGTATTTACAGGGGTGTCCTCGGTTAGTGTGTCAGTATTTACAGGGGTGTCCCCAGTGAGTGTGTCAGTATTTACAGGGGGTACTCGGGGTCTGTGTCAGTATTTACAGGGTGTCACCGGGGAGTGTGTCAGGATTTACAGGGGGTCCACAGGAAGTGTGACAATATTTACAGTTTGGTCCCCGGCGGGTGTGTCAGTATTTACAGGTGGGACCCGGGGAGACTGTCAGTATTTACAAGGGGGTCCCTGGGGAGTGTGTCAGTATTTACAGGGGGCTCACGGGGAGTGTGTCAGTATTTACAGGGGGCTCACGGGGAGTGTGTCAGTAGTTACAGGGTGTCCCCTGGGAGTGTGTCAGTATTTACAGGGTGTCCCCGGGAGTGTGTCAGTATTTACAGGAAGTCCCCAGGAGTGTGTCAGTATTTACAGGAACTCCCTGGGGAGTGTGTCAGTGTTTACAGGTGGGTCTCCGGGGAATGTGTCAGTATTTACAGGGGGTCCCGGGGATTGTGTCAGTATTTACAGGGGGTCCCCGGGGAGTGTGTCAGTATTTACAGGGCATACTCGGGGAGCGTGTTGCTTTTTACAGGTGGGTCCCCGGGGAGTGTGTCAGTATTTACAGGGGGTCCCCGGGGTCTGTGTCAGTATTTACAGGTGGGTCCCCGGGGAGTGTGTCAGTATTTACAGGGCGTACTCGGGGAGTGTGTCACTTTTTACAGGTGGGTCTCCGGGGAGTGTGTCAGAATTTACTGGGGGGTCTCTGGGGACTGTGTCAGTATTTACAGGGGTGTCCTCGGTTAGTGTGTCAGTATTTACAGGGGTGTCCCCAGTGAGTGTGTCAGTATTTACAGGGGGTACTCGGGGTCTGTGTCAGTATTTACAGGGTGTCACCGGGGAGTGTGTCAGGATTTACAGGGGGTCCACAGGAAGTGTGACAATATTTACAGTTTGGTCCCCGGCGGGTGTGTCAGTATTTACAGGTGGGACCCGGGGAGGGTGTCAGTAATTACAAGGGGTGGTCCACGGGGAATGTGTCAGTATTTACTGAGGGGCCCTGAAGGAGGGTGTCTGTATTTACAGGGGTTCCCCAGGGAGTGTGTCATTATTTACAGAGGAATCCCCGGGGAGTGTTTCAGTATTTAGAGGGATTCCCCGGGGAGTGTGTCAGTATTTAAAGATGGTCCCCGGGGCGAGTGTCAGTATTTACAGTGGGTCCCTGGGGAGTCTATCTGTATTTACAGGGGGTCCCTGGGGAGTGTGTCAGTATGCACAGGGGGTGCCTGGAGAGTGTCATATTTACAGGGGCGTCTCCGGGGAGTGTTTCAGTATTTACTGGGGGTTTTCCGGGGAGTGTGTCAGTATTTACAGTGGTCTCCCCGGGGAGTGTGTCAGTATTTACAGGGTGGTCCCCGGGGTGTGGGTCAGTTTTTACAGGGTGGTCCCCGGGGTGTGGGTCAGTATTTACAGGGGGTCTCTGGTTTGTGTTTCACTATTTACAGGAGGTTCCTCTGGGAGTGTGTCAGTATTTACAGGGGATCTCCGGAGAGTATGTCAGTATTTACAGGGGATCCCCAGGGAGTGTGTCAGTATTTACAGGGGGTCCCCGGGGAGTGTGTCAGTATTTCCGGGGGCTCCCCGGGGAGCGTTTCAGTATTTAAAGAGGGTTCTCGGGGAGTGTGTCAGTATTTACAGGGGGTCCCCGGGGTCTGTGTCAGTATTTACATGGGATCCCCGGGGAGTGTGTCAGTATTTACAGGGCGTACTCAGGGAGTGTGTCAGAATTTACTGGGGGGTCTCTGGGGACTGTGTCAGTATTTACAGGGGTGTCCCCGGTGAGTGTGTCAGTATTTACAGGGGGTACTCGGGGTCTGTGTCAGTATTTACAGGGTGTCCCCGGGGAGTGTGTCAGTATTTACTATGTGTCACCGGGGAGTGTGTCAGTATTTACAGGGGGTCCCCGGCGAGTGTGTCAGTATTTACAGGGGGTCCCGGGGATTGTGTCAGTATTTACAGGGGGTCCCCGGGGAGTGTGTCAGTATTTACAGGGCGTACTCGGGGAGCGTGTTGCTTTTTACAGGTGGGTCCCCGGGGAGTGTGTCAGTATTTACAGGGGGTCCCCGGGGTCTGTGTCAGTATTTACAGGTGGGTCCCCGGGGAGTGTGTCAGTATTTACAGGGCGTACTCGGGGAGTGTGTCACTTTTTACAGGTGGGTCTCCGGGGAGTGTGTCAGAATTTACTGGGGGGTCTCTGGGGACTGTGTCAGTATTTACAGGGGTGTCCTCGGTTAGTGTGTCAGTATTTACAGGGGTGTCCCCAGTGAGTGTGTCAGTATTTACAGGGGGTACTCGGGGTCTGTGTCAGTATTTACAGGGTGTCACCGGGGAGTGTGTCAGGATTTACAGGGGGTCCACAGGAAGTGTGACAATATTTACAGTTTGGTCCCCGGCGGGTGTGTCAGTATTTACAGGTGGGACCCGGGGAGACTGTCAGTATTTACAAGGGGGTCCCTGGGGAGTGTGTCAGTATTTACAGGGGGCTCACGGGGAGTGTGTCAGTATTTACAGGGGGCTCACGGGGAGTGTGTCAGTAGTTACAGGGTGTCCCCTGGGAGTGTGTCAGTATTTACAGGGTGTCCCCGGGAGTGTGTCAGTATTTACAGGAAGTCCCCAGGAGTGTGTCAGTATTTACAGGAACTCCCTGGGGAGTGTGTCAGTGTTTACAGGTGGGTCTCCGGGGAATGTGTCAGTATTTACAGGGGGTCCCGGGGATTGTGTCAGTATTTACAGGGGGTCCCCGGGGAGTGTGTCAGTATTTACAGGGCATACTCGGGGAGCGTGTTGCTTTTTACAGGTGGGTCCCCGGGGAGTGTGTCAGTATTTACAGGGGGTCCCCGGGGTCTGTGTCAGTATTTACAGGTGGGTCCCCGGGGAGTGTGTCAGTATTTACAGGGCGTACTCGGGGAGTGTGTCACTTTTTACAGGTGGGTCTCCGGGGAGTGTGTCAGAATTTACTGGGGGGTCTCTGGGGACTGTGTCAGTATTTACAGGGGTGTCCTCGGTTAGTGTGTCAGTATTTACAGGGGTGTCCCCAGTGAGTGTGTCAGTATTTACAGGGGGTACTCGGGGTCTGTGTCAGTATTTACAGGGTGTCACCGGGGAGTGTGTCAGGATTTACAGGGGGTCCACAGGAAGTGTGACAATATTTACAGTTTGGTCCCCGGCGGGTGTGTCAGTATTTACAGGTGGGACCCGGGGAGACTGTCAGTATTTACAAGGGGGTCCCTGGGGAGTGTGTCAGTATTTACAGGGGGCTCACGGGGAGTGTGTCAGTATTTACAGGGGGCTCACGGGGAGTGTGTCAGTAGTTACAGGGTGTCCCCTGGGAGTGTGTCAGTATTTACAGGATGTCCCCGGGAGTGTGTCAGTATTTACAGGAAGTCCCCAGGAGTGTGTCAGTATTTACAGGAACTCCCTGGGGAGTGTGTCAGTGTTTACAGGTGGGTCTCCGGGGAATGTGTCAGTATTTACAGGGGGTCCCCGGGGTGTGTGTCAGTATTTACAGGGGGTTCACCTGGGAGTGTGACAGTATTTACAGGGGGTTCACCTGGGAGTGTGACAGTATTTACAGGCGGTCCGTTGGGAGTGTGTCCGTATATGTAGGTGCGTCTCCGGTGAGTGTGTCAGTATTTACAAGGGGGTCCCCGGGGATTGTGTCATTATTTACAGGGGAGACCCCGGGGTGTGAGTCAGTATTTACATGGTAACCCCGGGGAGCGTGTCAGTATTTACAGGGGGCTCACGGGGAGCGTGTCAGTATTTACAGGGTGTCCCCGGGAGTGTGTCAGTATTTACAGGAAGTCCCCAGGAGTGTGTCAGTATTTACAGGAACTCCCTGGGGAGTGTGTCAGTGTTTACAGGTGGGTCTCCGGGGAATGTGTCAGTATTTACAGGGGGTCCCGGGGATTGTGTCAGTATTTACAGGGGGTCCCCGGGGAGTGTGTCAGTATTTACAGGGCATACTCGGGGAGCGTGTTGCTTTTTACAGGTGGGTCCCCGGGGAGTGTGTCAGTATTTACAGGGGGTCCCCGGGGTCTGTGTCAGTATTTACAGGTGGGTCCCCGGGGAGTGTGTCAGTATTTACAGGGCGTACTCGGGGAGTGTGTCACTTTTTACAGGTGGGTCTCCGGGGAGTGTGTCAGAATTTACTGGGGGGTCTCTGGGGACTGTGTCAGTATTTACAGGGGTGTCCTCGGTTAGTGTGTCAGTATTTACAGGGGTGTCCCCAGTGAGTGTGTCAGTATTTACAGGGGGTACTCGGGGTCTGTGTCAGTATTTACAGGGTGTCACCGGGGAGTGTGTCAGGATTTACAGGGGGTCCACAGGAAGTGTGACAATATTTACAGTTTGGTCCCCGGCGGGTGTGTCAGTATTTACAGGTGGGACCCGGGGAGGGTGTCAGTAATTACAAGGGGTGGTCCACGGGGAATGTGTCAGTATTTACTGAGGGGCCCTGAAGGAGGGTGTCTGTATTTACAGGGGTTCCCCAGGGAGTGTGTCATTATTTACAGAGGAATCCCCGGGGAGTGTTTCAGTATTTAGAGGGATTCCCCGGGGAGTGTGTCAGTATTTAAAGATGGTCCCCGGGGCGAGTGTCAGTATTTACAGTGGGTCCCTGGGGAGTCTATCTGTATTTACAGGGGGTCCCTGGGGAGTGTGTCAGTATGCACAGGGGGTGCCTGGAGAGTGTCATATTTACAGGGGCGTCTCCGGGGAGTGTTTCAGTATTTACTGGGGGTTTTCCGGGGAGTGTGTCAGTATTTACAGTGGTCTCCCCGGGGAGTGTGTCAGTATTTACAGGGTGGTCCCCGGGGTGTGGGTCAGTTTTTACAGGGTGGTCCCCGGGGTGTGGGTCAGTATTTACAGGGGGTCTCTGGTTTGTGTTTCACTATTTACAGGAGGTTCCTCTGGGAGTGTGTCAGTATTTACAGGGGATCTCCGGAGAGTATGTCAGTATTTACAGGGGATCCCCAGGGAGTGTGTCAGTATTTACAGGGGGTCCCCGGGGAGTGTGTCAGTATTTCCGGGGGCTCCCCGGGGAGCGTTTCAGTATTTAAAGAGGGTTCTCGGGGAGTGTGTCAGTATTTACAGGGGGTCCCCGGGGTCTGTGTCAGTATTTACATGGGATCCCCGGGGAGTGTGTCAGTATTTACAGGGCGTACTCAGGGAGTGTGTCAGAATTTACTGGGGGGTCTCTGGGGACTGTGTCAGTATTTACAGGGGTGTCCCCGGTGAGTGTGTCAGTATTTACAGGGGGTACTCGGGGTCTGTGTCAGTATTTACAGGGTGTCCCCGGGGAGTGTGTCAGTATTTACTATGTGTCACCGGGGAGTGTGTCAGTATTTACAGGGGGTCCCCGGCGAGTGTGTCAGTATTTACAGGGGGTCCCGGGGATTGTGTCAGTATTTACAGGGGGTCCCCGGGGAGTGTGTCAGTATTTACAGGGCGTACTCGGGGAGCGTGTTGCTTTTTACAGGTGGGTCCCCGGGGAGTGTGTCAGTATTTACAGGGGGTCCCCGGGGTCTGTGTCAGTATTTACAGGTGGGTCCCCGGGGAGTGTGTCAGTATTTACAGGGCGTACTCGGGGAGTGTGTCACTTTTTACAGGTGGGTCTCCGGGGAGTGTGTCAGAATTTACTGGGGGGTCTCTGGGGACTGTGTCAGTATTTACAGGGGTGTCCTCGGTTAGTGTGTCAGTATTTACAGGGGTGTCCCCAGTGAGTGTGTCAGTATTTACAGGGGGTACTCGGGGTCTGTGTCAGTATTTACAGGGTGTCACCGGGGAGTGTGTCAGGATTTACAGGGGGTCCACAGGAAGTGTGACAATATTTACAGTTTGGTCCCCGGCGGGTGTGTCAGTATTTACAGGTGGGACCCGGGGAGACTGTCAGTATTTACAAGGGGGTCCCTGGGGAGTGTGTCAGTATTTACAGGGGGCTCACGGGGAGTGTGTCAGTATTTACAGGGGGCTCACGGGGAGTGTGTCAGTAGTTACAGGGTGTCCCCTGGGAGTGTGTCAGTATTTACAGGGTGTCCCCGGGAGTGTGTCAGTATTTACAGGAAGTCCCCAGGAGTGTGTCAGTATTTACAGGAACTCCCTGGGGAGTGTGTCAGTGTTTACAGGTGGGTCTCCGGGGAATGTGTCAGTATTTACAGGGGGTCCCGGGGATTGTGTCAGTATTTACAGGGGGTCCCCGGGGAGTGTGTCAGTATTTACAGGGCATACTCGGGGAGCGTGTTGCTTTTTACAGGTGGGTCCCCGGGGAGTGTGTCAGTATTTACAGGGGGTCCCCGGGGTCTGTGTCAGTATTTACAGGTGGGTCCCCGGGGAGTGTGTCAGTATTTACAGGGCGTACTCGGGGAGTGTGTCACTTTTTACAGGTGGGTCTCCGGGGAGTGTGTCAGAATTTACTGGGGGGTCTCTGGGGACTGTGTCAGTATTTACAGGGGTGTCCTCGGTTAGTGTGTCAGTATTTACAGGGGTGTCCCCAGTGAGTGTGTCAGTATTTACAGGGGGTACTCGGGGTCTGTGTCAGTATTTACAGGGTGTCACCGGGGAGTGTGTCAGGATTTACAGGGGGTCCACAGGAAGTGTGACAATATTTACAGTTTGGTCCCCGGCGGGTGTGTCAGTATTTACAGGTGGGACCCGGGGAGACTGTCAGTATTTACAAGGGGGTCCCTGGGGAGTGTGTCAGTATTTACAGGGGGCTCACGGGGAGTGTGTCAGTATTTACAGGGGGCTCACGGGGAGTGTGTCAGTAGTTACAGGGTGTCCCCTGGGAGTGTGTCAGTATTTACAGGATGTCCCCGGGAGTGTGTCAGTATTTACAGGAAGTCCCCAGGAGTGTGTCAGTATTTACAGGAACTCCCTGGGGAGTGTGTCAGTGTTTACAGGTGGGTCTCCGGGGAATGTGTCAGTATTTACAGGGGGTCCCCGGGGTGTGTGTCAGTATTTACAGGGGGTTCACCTGGGAGTGTGACAGTATTTACAGGGGGTTCACCTGGGAGTGTGACAGTATTTACAGGCGGTCCGTTGGGAGTGTGTCCGTATATGTAGGTGCGTCTCCGGTGAGTGTGTCAGTATTTACAAGGGGGTCCCCGGGGATTGTGTCATTATTTACAGGGGAGACCCCGGGGTGTGAGTCAGTATTTACATGGTAACCCCGGGGAGCGTGTCAGTATTTACAGGGGGCTCACGGGGAGCGTGTCAGTATTTACAGGGTGTCCCCGGGAGTGTGTCAGTATTTACAGGAAGTCCCCCGGAGTGTGTCAGTATTTACAGGACTCCCTGGGGAGTGTGTCAGTGTTTACAGGTGGGTCTCTGGGGAGTGTGTCAGTATTTAATGGGGGGGTCTCCGGGGAGTGTGTCAGTATTTACAGGGTGTCCCCGGGGAGTGTGTCAGTATCCACAGGGGTCTCCGGGGTGTGTGTCAGTATCGACAGGGGTCTCTGAGGTGTGTGTCAGTATTCACAGGGGTCTCCGGGGTGTGTGTCAGTATTTACAGGGGGGTCAACGGGGAGTCTGTCAGTATTTACAGGGTTGTCCCCGGGGCGTGTGTCAGTATTTACAGGGGGTCCCTGGGGAGTGTGTCAGTATTTACAGGGGGCTCACGGGGAGTGTGTCAGTATTTACAGGGGGCTCACGGGGAGTGTGTCAGTAGTTACAGGGTGTCCCCTGGGAGTGTGTCAGTATTTACAGGGTGTCCCCGGGAGTGTGTCAGTATTTACAGGAAGTCCCCAGGAGTGTGTCAGTATTTACAGGAACTCCCTGGGGAGTGTGTCAGTGTTTACAGGTGGGTCTCCGGGGAATGTGTCAGTATTTACAGGGGGTCCCGGGGATTGTGTCAGTATTTACAGGGGGTCCCCGGGGAGTGTGTCAGTATTTACAGGGCATACTCGGGGAGCGTGTTGCTTTTTACAGGTGGGTCCCCGGGGAGTGTGTCAGTATTTACAGGGTGTCCCCGGGGTCTGTGTCAGTATTTACAGGTGGGTCCCCGGGGAGTGTGTCAGTATTTACAGGGCGTACTCGGGGAGTGTGTCACTTTTTACAGGTGGGTCTCCGGGGAGTGTGTCAGAATTTACTGGGGGGTCTCTGGGGACTGTGTCAGTATTTACAGGGGTGTCCTCGGTTAGTGTGTCAGTATTTACAGGGGTGTCCCCAGTGAGTGTGTCAGTATTTACAGGGGGTACTCGGGGTCTGTGTCAGTATTTACAGGGTGTCACCGGGGAGTGTGTCAGGATTTACAGGGGGTCCACAGGAAGTGTGACAATATTTACAGTTTGGTCCCCGGCGGGTGTGTCAGTATTTACAGGTGGGACCCGGGGAGACTGTCAGTATTTACAAGGGGGTCCCTGGGGAGTGTGTCAGTATTTACAGGGGGCTCACGGGGAGTGTGTCAGTATTTACAGGGGGCTCACGGGGAGTGTGTCAGTAGTTACAGGGTGTCCCCTGGGAGTGTGTCAGTATTTACAGGGTGTCCCCGGGAGTGTGTCAGTATTTACAGGAAGTCCCCAGGAGTGTGTCAGTATTTACAGGAACTCCCTGGGGAGTGTGTCAGTGTTTACAGGTGGGTCTCCGGGGAATGTGTCAGTATTTACAGGGGGTCCCCGGGGTGTGTGTCAGTATTTACAGGGGGTTCACCTGGGAGTGTGACAGTATTTACAGGGGGTTCACCTGGGAGTGTGACAGTATTTACAGGCGGTCCGTTGGGAGTGTGTCCGTATATGTAGGTGCGTCTCCGGTGAGTGTGTCAGTATTTACAAGGGGGTCCCCGGGGATTGTGTCATTATTTACAGGGGAGACCCCGGGGTGTGAGTCAGTATTTACATGGTAACCCCGGGGAGCGTGTCAGTATTTACAGGGGGCTCACGGGGAGCGTGTCAGTATTTACAGGGTGTCCCCGGGAGTGTGTCAGTATTTACAGGAAGTCCCCCGGAGTGTGTCAGTATTTACAGGACTCCCTGGGGAGTGTGTCAGTGTTTACAGGTGGGTCTCTGGGGAGTGTGTCAGTATTTAATGGGGGGGTCTCCGGGGAGTGTGTCAGTATTTACAGGGTGTCCCCGGGGAGTGTGTCAGTATCCACAGGGGTCTCCGGGGTGTGTGTCAGTATCGACAGGGGTCTCTGAGGTGTGTGTCAGTATTCACAGGGGTCTCCGGGGTGTGTGTCAGTATTTACATGGTATCCCCGGGGAGTGTGTCAGTATTTACAGGAAGTCCCCGGGGTGTGTGTCAGTATTTTCAGGGGGTCCACTGGGAGTGTGACAATATTTACAGTTTGGTCCCCGGCGGGTGTGTCAGTATTTACAGGGGGGTCCCCAGGGAGAGTGTCAGTATTTACCGGGGGTCCCCCAGGTGTGTGTCAGTATTTACAGGGATTCCTCGAGGAATTTGTCAGTATTTACAGGGGAGGGTCCCTGGGGATTGTGTCAGTACTTACAGGGGGTTCCCCAGGGAGTGTGTCAGTATGTACAGGGAAGGGTCCCTGGGGAGTGTGTCAGTATTTACAGAGGGTCACCAGAGGAGGTTGTCAGTATTTACAGGGGGTGCCCGGGAAGTGTGTCAGTACTTACAGGGGGTTCTCCGGGGAGCGTGTCAGTATTTCAGGGAGTCTCCGGGAGTGTGTCAGTATTTAGAGGAGGTCCCCGGGGAGTGTGTCTGTATTTACAGGGGTGTCCCTGGGAATTGTGTCAGTATTTACAGGTGGGTCTCCGGTGAGTGTGTCAGTATTTACAGGGGTATCCCGGGGAGTGTGTCAGTATTTACAGGTGTGACCCCGGGGATTGTGTCAGTATTTACAGGTGGGTCTCCGGGGAGCGTGTCAGTATTTAATGGCGAGTCTCCGGGGAATGTGTCACTATTTACAGGGGGTCCCCGGGGAGTGTGTCTGTATTTACAGGGGGTTCCCCGGGGAGTGTGACTGTATTTACAGGGGGTTCACCAGGGAGTGTGACAGTATTTACAGGGGGTCCATTGGGAGTGTGTCCGTATTTGTAGGTGAGTGTCCGGGGAGTGTGTCAGTATTTACAAGTGTTTCCCTGGGGAGTGTGTCACTATTTACACTGGGTGCCCCACTATTTACACGGAGTGTGTCGCTTTTTATAAGTGGATCCCCAGGGAATATGTCATAATTTACAGGGGATCCCTGGGGAGTGTGTCAGTATTTACAGGGGGTCCCCGGGAGTGTGTCTGTATTTACAGGGGGTCCCCGGGGAGTGTGTCAGTATTTACAGGGGGTCCCCGGGAGTGTGTCTGTATTTACAGGGGGTCCCCGGGGAGTGTGTCAGTATTTACAGGGGCTCCCCGGGGATTGTGTGGGTATTTACAGGGGTGTCTCCAGGGCAGTGTGTCAGTATTTACAGGGTATCCCCGGGGTGTGTGTCAGTATTTACAGGGTATCCCCATGTGTCTGTGTCAGTATTTACAGGGCTTCCCCGGGGGAGTGTGTTAGTACTTACAGGGGGTCCCCGGGGAGCGTGTCAGTATTTAAATGGGGCTCCCCGGGGAGTGTGTCAGTATTTAAATGGGGCTCCCCGGGGAGTGTGTCAGTATTTACAGGGGGGCGCCGGGGAGTGTGTCAGTATTTACAGGGGGTCCCCGGGGAGTGTGTCGATATTTACAGGGGGGGGGCCCGGGGAATGTGTCGCTTTTTATAAGGGGTTCCACAGGGAATGTGTCACTATTAACAAGGGCTCCCCGGGGACTGTGACAGTATTTACAGTGGGTCCCCAGGGGTGTGTGTCAGTATTTACAGGGGCGTCCCCGGGGAGTGTGTCAGTATTTACAGGGGCGTCCACGGGGAGTGTGACAGTATTTACAGGGGTCCCCGGAGAGTGTGTCAGTATTTTCCGTGGTCCCCAGGGAGTGTGTCATTATTTACAGGGTGTCTCTTGTGAGTGTGTCAGTATTTACAGGGGCTGCCCGGATCGTGTGTCAGTATTTACAGGGTTGTCCCTGGGGAGTGTGTCAGTATATACAGGAGGTCCCTGGGGAGTGTGTCAGTATTCACAGGGGGTCCCCGTGGAGTGTGTCAGTATTTACAGGGGGTCCCCGGCGTCTGCGTCAGTATTTACAGGTGGTCCCAGCAGAGTGTGTCAGTATTTACAGGGGGTCCCCGGGGAGTATGCCAGTACTTACAGGGGATCTCTGGGGAGTGTGTCAGTATTTACAGGGGCTCACGGTGTGTGTGTCAGTATTTACAGGGTGTCCCCGGGGAGTGTGTCAGTATTTACAGGGGGTCCCCGGGGAGTGTGTCAGTATTTACAGGCTATCCCCGGGGAGTTTGTCAGTATTTACAGGGGGTCCCTGGGGAGTGTGTCAGTATTTACAGGGGGTCCCCGGGGAGTGTTTCAGTATTTACAGGCTGTCCCCGGGGAGTGTGTCAGTATTTACAGGGGGTCCCCGGGGAGTGTGTCAGTATTTACAGGGGGTCCCCGAGGAGTGTGTCGATATTTACAAAGGGGTCCCCGGGGATTGTGTCAGTATTTACAGGGGTCACCGGGGATTGTGTCAATATTTACAGGGTATCCCTGGGGAGTGTGTCAGTATTTACAGGTTATCCCCGGGGTGTGTGTCAGTATTTACAGGGTATCCCCGGGGAGCGTGTCTGTTTTTACAGGGGGTCCCCGGGGATTGTGTCATTATTTACAGGGGGCTCCCTGAGGAGTGTGTCAGTATTTACAGTGGGTCTCCCGTGGAGTGTGTCAGTATTTACAGGGGGGTCTCTGGCGTCTGTGTCAGTATCTGCAGGGCGTCCCCGGGCAGTGTGTCAGTATATACAGGGGTGTCGCCAGGGTTGGTGTCAGTATTTACAGGGTGACCCCGGGGGGTGTGTCAGTATTTACAGGGGCTCCCCGGGGCATGTGTCAGTATTTACAGGGGGTCCCCGGAGAGTGTGTCAGTATTTACCGTGGTCCCCAGGGAGTGTGTCAGTATTTACAGGGTGTCTCTTGTGAGTGTGTCAGTATTTACAGGGGCTGCCTAGATCGTGTGTCAGTATTTACAGGGTTGTCCCTGTGGAGTGTGTCAGTATATACAGGAGGTCCCCGGGGAGTGTGTCAGTATTAACAGGGGGTCCCCTTGGAGTGTGTCAGTATTTACAGGGGGTCCCCGGCGTCTGTGTCAGTATTTACAGGTGGTCCCAGCAGAGTGTGTCAGTATTTACAGGTGGTCCCAGCAGAGTGTGTCAGTATTTACAGGGGGTCTCCGGGGAGTATGCCAGTACTTACAGGGGATCTCCGGGGAGTGTGTCAGTATTTACAGGGGCCACCCTTGGAGTGTGTCAGTATTTACGGGGTTGTCCCCGGGGAGTGTGTCAGTATTTATAGGGCGTGCCCGGGGAGTGTGACAGTATTTACAAGGGGTCCCCGGGGAGTGTGTCAGTATTTACAGGGGATCCCCGGGGAGTGTGTCAGTATTTACGGGGGGACCCTGGGGTGGGTGTCAGTATTTACAGGGGGCTCCCAGGGAGCGTCTTAGTATTTACAAGGGGTCCCCGGGGAGTGTATCAGTATTTACAGGGGGTCCATGGGTTGTGTGTCAGTATTTACAGGGGGTCCCTAGGGGAGTGTGTCAGTATTTACAGGGTGTCCCCGGGGAGTTTGTCAGTATTTACAGGGGGTCCCTGGTGTGGGTGTTAGTATTTACAGGGGGTCCGTGGGGGAGTGTGTCAGTATTTACAGGTGGGTTCCCCAGGGAATATGTCAGTATTTACAGGGGGGGTTCCCTGGGGTGGGTGCCAGTATTTACAGGGCGGTCCCCGCGGAATGTGTCAGTATATACAGGGGGTCTCCGGTTTGTGTGTCAGTATGTACAATGGGTCCCCGGGGAGTGTGTCAGTATTTACAGGGGGTCCCCGGGGAGTGAGTCAGTATTTACAGGAGGGTCCCCGCGGATTGTGTCAGTATTTACAGGAGGGTCCCCAGGGTGGGTGTCAGTATTTACAGGGGGGTCTCCGGGGACTGTTTCAATATTTATAGGGTTGTCCCCGGGGTGTGTGTCAGTATTTACAGGGGGTCCCCTGGGAGTGTGTCAATATTTAAAGGGGGTCCCTGGGGAGTGTGTCAGTATTTACAGGGGGGGTCCCCGGCGAGTGTGCCACTATTTACAGCGGCGTTCCCGCGGTGTGCGTCAGTATTTACTGGGGGTCCCCGGGGAGTGTGTCAGTATTTACAGGGTGTCCCCAGGGAGTGGGTCAGTATTTATAGGGGGTCCCTGGGGAGTGTGTCAGTACTTACAGGGGTTCACTGGGGAGTGTGCCAGTATTTACAGGGGCGTTCACGGGGTGTGTGTCAGTATTTACAGGGGCGTTCCCGGGGTGTGTGTCAGTATTTAAAGGGGGGTCCCTGGGGTGGGAGTCAATATTTACAGGCGGGTCCCTGGGTAGTGTATCAGTATTTACAGAGGCGTACCCGGGGTGTGTGTCAGTATTTACAGGGGGTCCCAGGTGAGTGTGTCTATATTTAAAGGGTGTCCCCGGGGAGTGGGTCAGTATTTACAGGGGATCCCTGGGGAGTGTGTCAGTATTTACAGGGGTTCCCTGGGGAGTGTGCCAGTATTTACAGGGGCGTTCCCGGGGTGTCTGTCCGTATTTACAGGAGGTCCCTGGTGAGTGTGTCAGTATTTACAGGGTGTCCCCGGGGTTTGGGTCAGTATTTACAGGGGGTCCCTGGGGTGTGTGTCAGTATTTACAGGCGGTCCCCGGGGAGTGTGTCAGTATTTACAGGGGTGTCCCCGGGGAGTGTGTCAGTATTTACAGGGGGTCCCCGGGGAGTATGTCAGTATTTACAGGGGGTCCCCGGGGAGTGTGTCAGTATTTACAGGGGGTCCCCGGTTTGTGTATCAGTATTTACAGGGGGTCCCTGGGGGAGTGTGTCAGTATTTACAGGGGCTCCCCGGGGAGTGTGTCAGTATTTACAGGGGGGTTCCTGGGGTGGGTGTCCGTAATTACAGGGGGTCCCCGGGGAGTTTGTCAGTATTTACAGGGGATCCCCGGGGAGTGTTTCAGTATTTACAGCTGTCCCCGGGGAGTGCGTCAGTATTTACAGTTGGTACCCAAGGAGTGTGTCGATATTTACAAGGGGGTCCCTGGGGATGGTATCAGTATTTACAGGGGTTACCGGTGATTGTGTCAATATTTTCAGGATATCCCCAGGGAGTGTGACAGTATTTACAGGGGGTCCCCGGGGAGTGTGTCAGTATTTACAGGGGGTCCCCGGGGAGTGTGTCAGTATTTACAGGGTATCCCCGGGGAGTGTGTCAGTATTTACAGGGGGTCCCCGGGGAGTGTGTCAGTATTTACAGGGTATCCCCGGGGTGTGTGACAGTATTTACAGGGGGTCCCCGAGGAGAGTATCAATATTTACAAGGGGGATCCCGGGGATTGTGTCAGTATTTACAGGGGTCACCGGGGATTGCGTCAATATTTACAGGGTATCCCCTGGCAGTGTGTCAGTATTTACAGGGTATCCCTGCAATGTGTGTCAGTATTTACAGGGTATCCCCGGGGCGTGTGTCTGTTTTTACAGGGGGTCCCCGGGGATTGTGTCAGTATCTACAGGGGATCCTCATGTGTCTGTGTCACTATTTACAGGGCTTCCCCGGGGACTGTGACAGTATTTACACGTGGGTCCCCGGGGGGTGTGTCAGTATTTGCAGGGGGCTCCCCGGGGAGCGTGTCAGTATTTTCAGGGGTTTCTCCGGGGATTGTGTCAGTACTTTGAGGGGGTCTCAGTGGAATGTGACAGTATTTACAGGGTGTCCCCGGGGAGAGTGTCAGTATTTACAGGGGGTCCCTGGGGAGTGTGTCAGTATTTACAGGGGGTCCCCAGGGAGTGTGTCAGTATTTACAGGGGGATCCGAGGGGAGTGTGTCAGTATTTACAGGGGGTCCCCGGGGAGTGTGTCAGTATTTACAGGTTTGTCCCCGGGGAGTGTGTCAGTATTTACAGGTTTGTCCCCGGGGAGTGTGTCAGTATTTACAGTGGGTCCCTGGGAAATGTGACAATATTCACAGGTGAATCCCCGGGAAGTGTGTCAGTATTACAGGTGTTCCCTGGGGACAGTGTCATTATTTACAGGGTTGTCCCCGGGGATTGTGTCAGTATTTACAGGGGCCCCCCATGGAGTGTGTCAGTATTTACAGGGTTGTCCCCGGGAAGTGTGTCAGTATTTACAGGGGGTCCCCGGGGAGTGTGTCAGTACTTACAGGGGGTCCCCGGGGAGTGTATCAGTATTTACAGGGGGTCCCCGTGGAGTGTGTCAGTATTTACAGGGGGTCCCCGGGGAGTGTGTCAGTATTTACAAGGGGTCCCCGGGGAGTGTGTCAGTATTTACAGGGGGTCCCCGGGGAGTGTGTCAGTATTTACAGGGGGTCCCCGGGGAGTGTGTCAGTATTTACAGGTTTGTCCCCGGGGAGTGTGTCAGTATTTACAGGGGGGTCCCCGGGGAGTGTGTCAGTATTTACAGGGGGTCCCTGGGGAGTGTGTCAGTATTTACAGGTTTGTCCCCGGGGAGTGTGCCAGTATTTACAGGTTTGTCCCCGGGGAGTGTGTCAGTATTTACAGTGGGTCCCTGGGGAATGTGACAATATTCACAGGTGAATCCCCGGGAAGTGTGTCAGTATTACAGGTGTTCCCTGGGGACAGTGTCATTATTTACAGGGTTGTCCCCGGGGATTGTGTCAGTATTTACAGGGGCCCCCCCATGGAGTGTGTCAGTATTTACAGGGTTGTCCCCGGGGAGTGTGTCAGTATTTACAGGGGGTCCCCGGGGAGTGTGTCAGTACTTACAGGGGGTCCCCGGGGAGTGTATCAGTATTTACAGGGGGTCCCCGTGGAGTGTGTCAGTATTTACAGGGGGTCCCCGGGGAGTGTGTCAGTATTTATAAGGGGTCCCCGGGGAGTGTGTCAGTATTTACAGGGGGTCCCCGGGGAGTGTGTCAGTATTTAAAGGGGGTCCCCGGCGAGTGTGTCAGTATTTACAGGGGGTCCCCGGTTTGTGTGTCAGTATTTACAGGGTGTCCCCGGGGAGTGTGTCAGTATTTACAGGTGGGTCCCTGGGGTGGGAGCCAGTATTTACAGGGGGTCCCCGCGGAGTGTGTCAGTATTTACAGGGGGGTCCCTGGGGAGTGTGTCAGTATTTACAGGGGGATCCGCGGGGAGTGTTTCAGTATTTACAGGAGGTCCCTGGGGTGTGTGTCAGTATTTACAGGGGGTCCCCGGTTTGTATGTCAGTATTTACAGGCGGTCCCTTGGGGAGTGTGTCAGTATTTACAGGGTGTCCCCGGGGAGTGTGTCACTATTTACAGGGGGTTCCCGGGGTGTGTGTCAGTATTTACAGGTGGTTCCCCGGGGAATGTGTCAGTATTTACAGGTGGTTCCCCGGGGAATGTGTCAGTATTTACAGGGGATCCCCACGGTGGGTGTCAGTATTTACAGGATGTCCCTGGGGGAGATTGTCAGCATTTACAGGGGGGTCCCCGGGGAGTGTGTCAGTATTTACAGGGGGTACCCGGGGAGTGTGTCAGTATTTAAAGGGGGTCCCTGGGGAGTGTGTCAGTATTTACAGGGGGTACCCGGGGAGTGTGTCAGTATTTACAGGGGCTCCCTGGGGAGTGTGTCAGTATTTACAGGAGGTCCCCGGGGAGTGTGTCAGTATTTAAAGGGGGTCCCTGGGGAGTGTGTCAGTATTTACAGGTGGTCCCCGGGGAGAGTGTCAGTATTTACAGGGGGTACCCGGGGAGCGTGTCAGTATTTACAGGGGGTCCCTGGGGAGTGTGTCAGTATTTACAGGGGGTCCCTGGGGAGTGTGTCAGTATTTACAGGGGGTCCCTGGGGAGTGTGTCAGTATTTACATGGGGTACCTGGGGAGCGTGTCAGTACTTGCAGGGTGTCCCTGGGGAGTGTGTCAGTATTTACAGGGTGTCCCTGGTCAGTGTGTCAATATTTACAGGGTGTCGCCGGGGAGTGGGTCAGTATTTACAGGGGGATCCCCGGGTGGGTGTCAGTATTTACAGGGGGGGTCTCCGGGGACTTTGTCAATATTTATAGGGTTGTCCCCCGGGAGTGTGTCAGTATTTACAGGGGGTCCCCGGGGAGTGTGTCAGTAATTACAGTGGTCTCCCCGGGGAGTGGGTCAGTATTTACAGGGGGTCCCCGGGGAGTGTGTCAGTAATTACAGTGGTCTCCCCGGGGAGTGGGTCAGTATTTACAGGGGGGTCCCTAGGGTGGGTGTCAGTATTGACAGGGGGGTCCCCGGGGAATGAGTCAGTATTTACAGTTGGGTCCCTGGGGTGGGTGTCAGTATTTACAGGGGGGTCCCCAGGGATTTTGTCAGTATTTACAGGGGGTTCCCGGGGAGTGTGTCAATATTTATAGGGTTGTCCCCGGTGAGTGTGTCAGTATTTACAGGGGGTCCCCGGGGATTGTGTCAGTATTTACAGGGGGTCCCCGGGGAGTGTGTCAGTATTTACAGGGTGCTCCCAGGGAGTGTGTCAGTATTTACAGGGGATCCCTGGGAGTGTGTCAGTATTTACAGGGGGTCCCCGGGGAGTGTGTCAGTATTTACAGGGGGTTCCCGGGGTGGGTGTCAGTATTTACAGGGGGTCCCCAGGGTGGGTGTCAGTATTTACGGGGGGTCCCTGGGGTGGGAGCCAGTATTTACAGGGGGTCCCCGCGGAGTGTGTCAGTATTTATAGGGGGGTCCCCGATTTGTGTGTCAGTATTTACAGGTTTGTCCCCGGGGAGTGTGTCAGTATTTACAAGGGGGTCCCCGGGGAGTGTGTCAGTATTTACAGGGGGTCCCCGGGGAGTGTGTCAGTATTTACAGGTTTGTCCCCGGGGAGTGTGTCAGTATTTACAGGTTTGTCCCCGGGGAGTGTGTCAGTATTTACAGTGGGTCCCTGGGGAATGTGACAATATTCACAGGTGAATCCCCGGGAAGTGTGTCAGTATTACAGGTGTTCCCTGGGGACAGTGTCATTATTTACAGGGTTGTCCCCGGGGATTGTGTCAGTATTTACAGGGGCCCCCCATGGAGTGTGTCAGTATTTACAGGGTTGTCCCCGGGGAGTGTGTCAGTATTTACAGGGGGTCCCCGGGGAGTGTGTCAGTACTTACAGGGGGTCCCCGGGGAGTGTATCAGTATTTACAGGGGGTCCCCGTGGAGTGTGTCAGTATTGACAGGGGGTCCCCGGGGAGTGTGTCAGTATTTACAAGGGGTCCCCGGGGAGTGTGTCAGTATTTACAGGGGGTCCCCGGGGAGTGTGTCAGTATTTACAGGGGGTCCCCGGCGAGTGTGTCAGTATTTACAGGGGGTCCCCGGTTTGTGTGTCAGTATTTACAGGGTGTCCCCGGGGAGTGTATCAGTATTTACAGGTGGGTCCCTGGGGTGGGAGCCAGTATTTACAGGGGGTCCCCGCGGAGTGTGTCAGTATTTACAGGGGGGTCCCTGGGGAGTGTGTCAGTATTTACAGGGGGATCCGCGGGGAGTGTTTCAGTATTTACAGGAGGTCCCTGGGGAGTGTGTCAGTATTTACAGGGGGTCCCCGGTTTGTGTGTCAGTATTTACAGGCGGTCCCTTGGGGAGTGTGTCAGTATTTACAGGGTGTCCCCGGGGAGTGTGTCACTATTTACAGGGGGTTCCCGGGGTGTGTGTCAGTATTTACAGGTGGTTCCCCGGGGAATGTGTCAGTATTTACAGGTGGTTCCCCGGGGAATGTGTCAGTATTTACAGGGGATCCCCACGGTGGGTGTCAGTATTTACAGGATTTCCCTGGGGGAGATTGTCAGTATTTACAGGGGGGTCCCCGGGGAGTGTGTCAGTATTTACAGGGGGTACCCGGGGAGTGTGTCAGTATTTAAAGGGGGTCCCTGGGGAGTGTGTCAGTATTTACACGGGGTACCCGGGGAGTGTGTCAGTATTTAAAGGGGGTCCCTGGGGAGTGTGTCAGTATTTACAGGGGGTACCCGGGGAGTGTGTCAGTATTTACAGGGGCTCCCTGGGGAGTGTGTCAGTATTTACAGGAGGTCCCCGGGGAGTGTGTCAGTATTTAAAGGGGGTCCCCGGGGAGTGTGTCAGTATTTACAGGTGGTCCCCGGGGAGAGTGTCAGTATTTACAGGGGGTACCCGGGGAGCGTGTCAGTATTTACAGGGGGTCCCTGGGGAGTGTGTCAGTATTTACAGGGGGTCCCTGGGGAGTGTGTCAGTATTTACAGGGGGTCCCTGGGGAGTGTGTCAGTATTTACAGGGGGTACCCGGGGAGCGTGTCAGTACTTGCAGGGTGTCCCTGGGGAGTGTGTCAGTATTTACAGGGTGTCCCTGGTCAGTGTGTCAATATTTACAGGGTGTCGCCGGGGAGTGGGTCAGTATTTACAGGGGGATCCCCGGGTGGGTGTCAGTATTTACAGGGGGGGTCTCCGGGGACTTTGTCAATATTTATAGGGTTGTCCCCCGGGAGTGTGTCAGTATTTACAGGGGGTCCCCGGGGAGTGTGTCAGTAATTACAGTGGTCTCCCCGGGGAGTGGGTCAGTATTTACAGGGGGTCCCCGGGGAGTGTGTCAGTAATTACAGTGGTCTCCCCGGGGAGTGGGTCAGTATTTACAGGGGGGTCCCTAGGGTGGGTGTCAGTATTGACAGGGGGGTCCCCGGGGAATGAGTCAGTATTTACAGTTGGGTCCCTGGGGTGGGTGTCAGTATTTACAGGGGGGTCCCCAGGGATTTTGTCAGTATTTACAGGGGGTTCCCGGGGAGTGTGTCAATATTTATAGGGTTGTCCCCGGTGAGTGTGTCAGTATTTACAGGGGGTCCCCGGGGATTGTGTCAGTATTTACAGGTGGTCCCCGGGGAGAGTGTCAGTATTTACAGGGGGTACCCGGGGAGCGTGTCAGTATTTACAGGGGGTCCCTGGGGAGTGTGTCAGTATTTACAGGGGGTCCCTGGGGAGTGTGTCAGTATTTACAGGGGGTCCCTGGGGAGTGTGTCAGTATTTACAGGGGGTACCCGGGGAGCGTGTCAGTACTTGCAGGGTGTCCCTGGGGAGTGTGTCAGTATTTACAGGGTGTCCCTGGTCAGTGTGTCAATATTTACAGGGTGTCGCCGGGGAGTGGGTCAGTATTTACAGGGGGATCCCCGGGTGGGTGTCAGTATTTACAGGGGGGGTCTCCGGGGACTTTGTCAATATTTATAGGGTTGTCCCCCGGGAGTGTGTCAGTATTTACAGGGGGTCCCCGGGGAGTGTGTCAGTAATTACAGTGGTCTCCCCGGGGAGTGGGTCAGTATTTACAGGGGGTCCCCGGGGAGTGTGTCAGTAATTACAGTGGTCTCCCCGGGGAGTGGGTCAGTATTTACAGGGGGGTCCCTAGGGTGGGTGTCAGTATTGACAGGGGGGTCCCCGGGGAATGAGTCAGTATTTACAGTTGGGTCCCTGGGGTGGGTGTCAGTATTTACAGGGGGGTCCCCAGGGATTTTGTCAGTATTTACAGGGGGTTCCCGGGGAGTGTGTCAATATTTATAGGGTTGTCCCCGGTGAGTGTGTCAGTATTTACAGGGGGTACCCGGGGAGCGTGTCAGTATTTACAGGGGGTCCCTGGGGAGTGTGTCAGTATTTACAGGGGGTCCCTGGGGAGTGTGTCAGTATTTACAGGGGGTCCCTGGGGAGTGTGTCAGTATTTACAGGGGGTACCCGGGGAGCGTGTCAGTACTTGCAGGGTGTCCCTGGGGAGTGTGTCAGTATTTACAGGGTGTCCCTGGTCAGTGTGTCAATATTTACAGGGTGTCGCCGGGGAGTGGGTCAGTATTTACAGGGGGATCCCCGGGTGGGTGTCAGTATTTACAGGGGGGGTCTCCGGGGACTTTGTCAATATTTATAGGGTTGTCCCCCGGGAGTGTGTCAGTATTTACAGGGGGTCCCCGGGGAGTGTGTCAGTAATTACAGTGGTCTCCCCGGGGAGTGGGTCAGTATTTACAGGGGGTCCCCGGGGAGTGTGTCAGTAATTACAGTGGTCTCCCCGGGGAGTGGGTCAGTATTTACAGGGGGGTCCCTAGGGTGGGTGTCAGTATTGACAGGGGGGTCCCCGGGGAATGAGTCAGTATTTACAGTTGGGTCCCTGGGGTGGGTGTCAGTATTTACAGGGGGGTCCCCAGGGATTTTGTCAGTATTTACAGGGGGTTCCCGGGGAGTGTGTCAATATTTATAGGGTTGTCCCCGGTGAGTGTGTCAGTATTTACAGGGGGTCCCCGGGGATTGTGTCAGTATTTACAGGTGGTCCCCGGGGAGAGTGTCAGTATTTACAGGGGGTACCCGGGGAGCGTGTCAGTATTTACAGGGGGTCCCTGGGGAGTGTGTCAGTATTTACAGGGGGTCCCTGGGGAGTGTGTCAGTATTTACAGGGGGTCCCTGGGGAGTGTGTCAGTATTTACAGGGGGTACCCGGGGAGCGTGTCAGTACTTGCAGGGTGTCCCTGGGGAGTGTGTCAGTATTTACAGGGTGTCCCTGGTCAGTGTGTCAATATTTACAGGGTGTCGCCGGGGAGTGGGTCAGTATTTACAGGGGGATCCCCGGGTGGGTGTCAGTATTTACAGGGGGGGTCTCCGGGGACTTTGTCAATATTTATAGGGTTGTCCCCCGGGAGTGTGTCAGTATTTACAGGGGGTCCCCGGGGAGTGTGTCAGTAATTACAGTGGTCTCCCCGGGGAGTGGGTCAGTATTTACAGGGGGTCCCCGGGGAGTGTGTCAGTAATTACAGTGGTCTCCCCGGGGAGTGGGTCAGTATTTACAGGGGGGTCCCTAGGGTGGGTGTCAGTATTGACAGGGGGGTCCCCGGGGAATGAGTCAGTATTTACAGTTGGGTCCCTGGGGTGGGTGTCAGTATTTACAGGGGGGTCCCCAGGGATTTTGTCAGTATTTACAGGGGGTTCCCGGGGAGTGTGTCAATATTTATAGGGTTGTCCCCGGTGAGTGTGTCAGTATTTACAGGGGGTCCCCGGGGATTGTGTCAGTATTTACAGGGGGTCCCCGGGGAGTGTGTCAGTATTTACAGGGTGCTCCCAGGGAGTGTGTCAGTATTTACAGGGGATCCCTGGGAGTGTGTCAGTATTTACAGGGGGTCCCCGGGGAGTGTGTCAGTATTTACAGGGGGTTCCCGGGGTGGGTGTCAGTATTTACAGGGTTGTCCCCAGGGTGGGTGTCAGTATTTACGGGGGGTCCCTGGGGTGGGAGCCAGTATTTACAGGGGGTCCCCGCGGAGTGTGTCAGTATTTATAGGGGGGTCCCCGATTTGTGTGTCAGTATTTACAGGTTTGTCCCCGGGGAGTGTGTCAGTATTTACAGGGGGTTCCCCGGGGAGTGTGTCAGTATTTACAGGGGGTCCCCGGGGAGTGTGTCAGTATTTACAGGTTTGTCCCCGGGGAGTGTGTCAGTATTTACAGGTTTGTCCCCGGGGAGTGTGTCAGTATTTACAGTGGGTCCCTGGGGAATGTGACAATATTCACAGGTGAATCCCCGGGAAGTGTGTCAGTATTACAGGTGTTCCCTGGGGACAGTGTCATTATTTACAGGGTTGTCCCCGGGGATTGTGTCAGTATTTACAGGGGCCCCCCATGGAGTGTGTCAGTATTTACAGGGTTGTCCCCGGGGAGTGTGTCAGTATTTACAGGGGGTCCCCGGGGAGTGTGTCAGTACTTACAGGGGGTCCCCGGGGAGTGTATCAGTATTTACAGGGGGTCCCCGTGGAGTGTGTCAGTATTTACAGGGGGTCCCCGGGGAGTGTGTCAGTATTTACAAGGGGTCCCCGGGGAGTGTGTCAGTATTTACAGGGGGTCCCCGGGGAGTGTGTCAGTATTTACAGGGGGTCCCCGGCGAGTGTGTCAGTATTTACAGGGGGTCCCCGGTTTGTGTGTCAGTATTTACAGGGTGTCCCCGGGGAGTGTGTCAGTATTTACAGGTGGGTCCCTGGGGTGGGAGCCAGTATTTACAGGGGGTCCCCGCGGAGTGTGTCAGTATTTACAGGGGGGTCCCTGGGGAGTGTGTCAGTATTTACAGGGGGATCCGCGGGGAGTGTTTCAGTATTTACAGGAGGTCCCTGGGGAGTGTGTCAGTATTTACAGGGGGTCCCCGGTTTGTGTGTCAGTATTTACAGGCGGTCCCTTGGGGAGTGTGTCAGTATTTACAGGGTGTCCCCGGGGAGTGTGTCACTATTTACAGGGGGTTCCCGGGGTGTGTGTCAGTATTTACAGGTGGTTCCCCGGGGAATGTGTCAGTATTTACAGGTGGTTCCCCGGGGAATGTGTCAGTATTTACAGGGGATCCCCACGGTGGGTGTCAGTATTTACAGGATGTCCCTGGGGGAGATTGTCAGTATTTACAGGGGGGTCCCCGGGGAGTGTGTCAGTATTTACAGGGGGTACCCGGGGAGTGTGTCAGTATTTAAAGGGGGTCCCTGGGGAGTGTGTCAGTATTTACACGGGGTACCCGGGGAGTGTGTCAGTATTTAAAGGGGGTCCCTGGGGAGTGTGTCAGTATTTACAGGGGGTACCCGGGGAGTGTGTCAGTATTTACAGGGGCTCCCTGGGGAGTGTGTCAGTATTTACAGGAGGTCCCCGGGGAGTGTGTCAGTATTTAAAGGGGGTCCCTGGGGAATGTGTCAGTATTTACAGGTGGTCCCCGGGGAGAGTGTCAGTATTTACAGGGGGTACCCGGGGAGCGTGTCAGTATTTACAGGGGGTCCCTGGGGAGTGTGTCAGTATTTACAGGGGGTCCCTGGGGAGTGTGTCAGTATTTACAGGGGGTCCCTGGGGAGTGTGTCAGTATTTACAGGGGGTACCCGGGGAGCGTGTCAGTACTTGCAGGGTGTCCCTGGGGAGTGTGTCAGTATTTACAGGGTGTCCCTGGTCAGTGTGTCAATATTTACAGGGTGACGCCGGGGAGTGGGTCATTATTTACAGGGGGATCCCCGGGTGGGTGTCAGTATTTACAGGGGGGGTCTCCGGGGACTTTGTCAATATTTATAGGGTTGTCCCCCGGGAGTGTGTCAGTATTTACAGGGGGTCCCCGGGGAGTGTGTCAGTAATTACAGTGGTCTCCCCGGGGAGTGGGTCAGTATTTACAGGGGGTCCCCGGGGAGTGTGTCAGTAATTACAGTGGTCTCCCCGGGGAGTGGGTCAGTATTTACAGGGGGTTCCCTAGGGTGGGTGTCAGTATTGACAGGGGGGTCCCCGGGGAATGAGTCAGTATTTACAGTTGGGTCCCTGGGGTGGGTGTCAGTATTTACAAGGGGGTCCCCAGGGATTTTTTCAGTATTTACAGGGGGTTCCCGGGGAGTGTGTCAATATTTATAGGGTTGTCCCCGGTGAGTGTGTCAGTATTTACAGGGGGTCCCCGGGGATTGTGTTAGTATTTACAGGGGGTCCCCGGGGAGTGTGTCAGTATTTACAGGGTGCTCCCAGGGAGTGTGTCAGTATTTACAGGGGATCCCTGGGAGTGTGTCAGTATTTACAGGGGGTCCCCGGGGAGTGTGTCAGTATTTACAGGGGGTTCCCGGGGTGGGTGTCAGTATTTACAGGGGGTCCCCAGGGTGGGTGTCAGTATTTACGGGGGGTCCCTGGGGTGGGAGCCAGTATTTACAGGGGGTCCCCGCAGAGTGTGTCAGTATTTATAGGGGGGTCCCCGATTTGTGTGTCAGTATTTACAGGGGGTCCCCGGGGAGTGTGTCAGTATTTACAGGGGGTCCCCGGGGAGTGTGTCAGTATTTACAGGGGGTCCCCGGGTAGTGTGTCAGTATTTACAGGGGGTCCCTGGGGAGTGTGTCAGTATTTACAGGGGGATCCGCGGGGAGTGTCTCAGTATTTACAGGCGGTCCCTGGGGGAGTGTGTCAGTATTTACAGAGTGTCCCCGGGGAGTGTGTCACTATTTACAGGGGATCCCCGCGGTGGGTGTCAGTATTTACAGGGGGTCTGTGGGGGCGTGTGTCAGTATTTACAGGGGGGGTCCCTGGGGTGGGTGCCAGTATTTACAGGGGGGTCGCCGCGGTGTGTGTCAGTATTTATAGGGGGATCCCCGGTTTGTGTGTCAGTATGTACAATGGGTCCCCGGGGAGTGTTTCAGTATTTACAGGGGGTCCCCGGGGAGTGTGTCAGCATTTACAGGGGCTCCCCGGGGAGTGTGTCAGTATTTACAGGGGGTCCCCGGGGAGTGTTTCAGTATTTACAGGGGGTCCCCGGGGAGTGTGTCAGTATTTACAGGGGGTCCCCGGGGAGTGTGTCAGTATTTACAGGTGGGTCCCCGCGGATTGTGTCAGTATTTACAGGGGGTCCCCAGGGTGGGTGTCAGTATTTGCAGGGGGGACCCCAGGGTGGGTGCCAGTATTTACAGGGGGGACCCCAGGGAGCGTGTCAGTATTTACAGGGGGTCCCCGGGGAGTGTGTCAGTATTTACAGGGTGTCCCTGGGGGAGGGTGTCAGTACTTTCAAGGGGGTCCCCGCGGAGTGTCTCAGTTTTTAAAGGGTGACCCTGGGGGAGTGTGTCAGTATTTACAGCGGCGTTCCCGGGGTGTGTGTCAGTATTTACAGAGGGTCCCTGGGGAGTGTGTCAGTATTTACAGGGGGTCACGGGGGAGTGTGCCAGTATTTAAAGGGGGGTCCCTGGGGTGGGTGTCAGTATTTACAGGGGGTCCCAGGTGAGTGTGTCTGTATTTAAAGGGTGTTCCCGGGGAGTGTGTCAGTATTTACAGGGGTTCCCTGGGGAGTGTGCCAGTATTTACAGGGGCGATCCCGGGGAGTGGGTCAGTATTTACAGGGGGTCCCTGGTGAGTGTGTCAGTATTTACAGGGTGTCCCCGGGGTTTGGGTCAGTAAATACAGGGGTATCCCCGGGGAGTGTGTCAGTATTTACAGGAGGATCCCCGGGGAGTGTGTCAGTATTTACAGGTGGGTCCCCGCGGATTGTGTCAGTATTTACAGGGGGTCCCCAGGGTGGGTGTCAGTATTTGCAGGGGGGACCCCAGGGTGGGTGCCAGTATTTACAGGGGGGACCCCAGGGAGCGTGTCAGTATTTACAGGGGGTCCCCGGGGAGTGTGTCAGTATTTACAGGGTGTCCCTGGGGGAGGGTGTCAGTACTTTCAAGGGGGTCCCCGCGGAGTGTCTCAGTTTTTAAAGGGTGACCCTGGGGGAGTGTGTCAGTATTTACAGCGGCGTTCCCGGGGTGTGTGTCAGTATTTACAGAGGGTCCCTGGGGAGTGTGTCAGTATTTACAGGGGGTCACGGGGGAGTGTGCCAGTATTTAAAGGGGGGTCCCTGGGGTGGGTGTCAGTATTTACAGGGGGTCCCAGGTGAGTGTGTCTGTATTTAAAGGGTGTTCCCGGGGAGTGTGTCAGTATTTACAGGGGTTCCCTGGGGAGTGTGCCAGTATTTACAGGGGCGATCCCGGGGAGTGGGTCAGTATTTACAGGGGGTCCCTGGTGAGTGTGTCAGTATTTACAGGGTGTCCCCGGGGTTTGGGTCAGTAAATACAGGGGTGTCCCCGGGGAGTGTGTCAGTATTTACAGGAGGATCCCCGGGGAGTGTGTCAGTATTTACAGGGGGTCCCCGGGGAGTGTGTCAGTATTTACAGGGGGTCCCCGGGGAGTGTGTCAGTATTTACAGGGGGTCCCCGGGGAGTGTGTCAGTACTTACAGGGCGTCCCTGGGGAGTGTGTCAGTATTTACAGGGGTTCCCCGGGGAGTGTGTCAGTATTTATAGGGGGTCCCCGGGGAGTGTGTCAGTACTTACAGGGTGTTCCCGGTTTGTGTGTCAGTATTTACAGGGGGGTCCCCGGGGAGTGTGTCAGTATTTACAGGGGGTCCCCGGGGAGTGTGTCAGTATTTACAGTTGGGTCCCTGGGGAGTGTGTCAGTATTTACAGGGGAGTCCCCAGGGATTTTGCCAGTATTTACAGGGGGTCCCCGGGGAGTGTGTCAGTATTTACAGGGGGTTCCCGGGGGAGTGTGTCAATATTTATAGGGTTGTCCCCGGTGAGTGTGTCAGTATTTACAGGGGGTCCCCGGGGAGTGTGTCAGTATTTACAGGGGGTCCCCGGGGAGTGTGTCAGTATTTACAGGGGGTCCCCGGGAAGTGTGTCAGTATTTACAGGGGGTCCCTGGGGAGTGTTTCAGTATTTACAGGGGGATCCGCGGGGAGTGTCTCAGTATTTACAGGCGGTCCCTGGGGGAGTGTGTCAGTATTTACAGAGTGTCCCCGGGGAGTGTGTCACTATTTACAGGGGATCCCCGCGGTGGGTGTCAGTATTTACAGGGGGTCTGTGGGGGCGTGTGTCAGTATTTACAGGGGGGGTCCCTGGGGTGGGTGCCAGTATTTACAGGGGGGTCGCCGCGGTGTGTGTCAGTATTTATAGGGGGATCCCCGGTTTGTGTGTCAGTATGTACAATGGGTCCCCGGGGAGTGTTTCAGTATTTACAGGGGGTCCCCGGGGAGTGTGTCAGTATTTACAGGGGGTCCCCGGGGAGTGTGTCAGTATTTACAGGGGGTCCCCGGGGAGTGTTTCAGTATTTACAGGGGCTCCCCGGGGAGTGTGTCAGTATTTACAGGGGGTCCCCGGGGAGTGTGTCAGTATTTACAGGTGGGTCCCCGCGGATTGTGTCAGTATTTACAGGGGGTCCCCAGGGTGGGTGTCAGTATTTGCAGGGGGGACCCCAGGGTGGGTGCCAGTATTTACAGGGGGGACCCCAGGGAGCGTGTCAGTATTTACAGGGGGTCCCCGGGGAGTGTGTCAGTATTTACAGGGTGTCCCTGGGGGAGGGTGTCAGTACTTTCAAGGGGGTCCCCGCGGAGTGTCTCAGTTTTTAAAGGGTGACCCTGGGGGAGTGTGTCAGTATTTACAGCGGCGTTCCCGGGGTGTGTGTCAGTATTTACAGAGGGTCCCTGGGGAGTGTGTCAGTATTTACAGGGGGTCACGGGGGAGTGTGCCAGTATTTAAAGGGGGGTCCCTGGGGTGGGTGTCAGTATTTACAGGGGGTCCCAGGTGAGTGTGTCTGTATTTAAAGGGTGTTCCCGGGGAGTGTGTCAGTATTTACAGGGGTTCCCTGGGGAGTGTGCCAGTATTTACAGGGGCGATCCCGGGGAGTGGGTCAGTATTTACAGGGGGTCCCTGGTGAGTGTGTCAGTATTTACAGGGTGTCCCCGGGGTTTGGGTCAGTAAATACAGGGGTGTCCCCGGGGAGTGTGTCAGTATTTACAGGAGGATCCCCGGGGAGTGTGTCAGTATTTACAGGGGGTCCCCGGGGAGTGTGTCAGTATTTACAGGGGGTCCCCGGGGAGTGTGTCAGTATTTACAGGGGGTCCCCGGGGAGTGTGTCAGTATTTACAGGGCGTCCCTGGGGAGTGTGTCAGTATTTACAGGGGTTCCCCGGGGAGTGTGTCAGTATTTATAGGGGGTCCCCGGGGAGTGTGTCAGTATTTACAGGGGGTTCCCGGTTTGTGTGTCAGTATTTACAGGGGGGTCCCCGGGGAGTGTGTCAGTATTTAAAGGGGGTCCCTGGGGAGTGTGTCAGTATTTACAGGGGGGTCCCCGGGGAGTGTGTCAGTATTTACAGGGGGTCCCCGGGGAGTGTGTCAGTATTTACAGTTGGGTCCCTGGGGAGTGTGTCAGTATTTACAGGGGAGTCCCCAGGGATTTTGTCAGTATTTACAGGGGGTCCCCGGGGAGTGTGTCAGTATTTACAGGGGGTTCCCGGGGGAGTGTGTCAATATTTATAGGGTTGTCCCCGGTGAGTGTGTCAGTATTTACAGGGGGTTCCAGGGGAGTGTGTCAGCATTTACAGGGGGTCCCCGGTTTGTGTGTCAGTATTTATAGGGTGTCCCCGGGGAGTGTGTCAGTATTTTTAGGGGTGTCCCCGGGGAGTGTGTCAGTATTTACATGGTGTCCCTGGGGAGTGTGTCAGTATTTACGGGGGGTCCCCGGGGATTGTCTCACTATTTACAGGGGGTCCCCGGGGAGTGTGTCAGTATTCACAGGTGAATCCCCGGGGAGTGTGTCAGTATTTACAGGGTGTCCCCGGGGAGTATGTCAGTATTTACAAGGGGTTCCTGGGGAGTGTCAGTATTTACAGGGGATCCCTGGGGAGTGTGTCACTATTTACAGGGGATCCCCGGGTGTGTGGCAGTATTTACAGTGGTATCCCCGGGGAGTATGTCAGTATTTACAGGGGGTATCCCCAGGGAGTGTGTCAGTATTTACAGTGGTATCCCCGGGGAGTATGTCAGTATTTACAGGGGGGATCCCCAGGGAGTGTGTCAGTATTTACAGGCATTCCCCGGGAAGTGTGTCAGTATTTTCAGAGGGTCCCCGGGGAGTGTGTCAGTATTTACAGGGGGTCCCCGGGGAGTGTGTCAGTATTTACGGGGGGGCTCCCGGGGAGTGTGTCAGTATTTATAGGGGGCTCACGGGAAGTGTGACAGTTTTTACAGGGGGTCCCCGGGGAATGTGTCAGTATTTAAAGGGGATCCCCGCAGAGAGTGTCAGTATTTACTGGGGGCTCTCCGGGAGTGTGTCAGTATTTACAGTGGTATCCCCGGGGAGTATGTCAGTATTTACAGGGGGTTCCTGGGGAGTGTCAGTATTTACAGGGGATCCCTGGGGAGTGTGTCACTATTTACAGGGGATCCCCGGGTAGTGTGCCAGTATTTACAGGGGGCTACCTGGGGAGTGTTTCAGTATTTACAGGCTGTCCCTGGGGAGTGTGTCAGTATTTACAGGGTTGTCACCGGGGAGTGTGTCAGTTTTTACAGGGCGTCCCCGGGAAGTGTGTCAGTATTTACAAGTGCTCCCCAGGGAGTGTGTCAGTATTTACAGGGTTGTCCCCGCGGAGTGTGTCAGTATTTACAGCGGGTCCGCGGGGAGTGTGTCACTATTTACACGGGATCCCCGAGGAGTGTGTCAGTATTTACAGGGGGGTCCCCGGGGAGTGTGTCAGTATTTACAGGGGGGTCCCCGGGGAGTGTGTCAGTATTTTGAGGGGGTCTCCTGGGCGTGTGTCAGTATTTACAGGGTGTCCCCGGGGAGTGTGTCAGTATTTTCAGTGGGTCTCCGGGGAGTGTGTCAGTATTTACAAGTGGTCCCCGGGAAGTGTGTCAGTATTTTCAGTGGGTCTCCGGGGAGGGTGACAGTAATTACAGGTGGGTCCACGGGGCGTGGGTCAGTATTTACAGGGTGTCCCCTGGGAGTGTGTCAGTATTTACAGGGTGTACCAGGGGAGTGGGTCAGTATTTACAGGGTGTCCCCTGGGAGTGTGTCAGTATTTACAGGGTGTACCAGGGGAGTGTGTCAGTATTTACAGGGGAGTCCCCGGGACGTGTGTCAGTATTTACAAGTGGTCCCCGGGGAGTTTGTCAGTATTTTCAAGGGGTCTCTGGGGAGTGTGTCAGTATTTACTGGGGAGTCCCCGGGGAGTGTGTCAGTATTTACAAGTGGTCCCCGGGGAGTGTGTCAGTATTTACTGGGGAGTCCCCGGGGAGTGTGTCAGTATTTACAAGTGGTCCCCGGGGAGTGTGTCAGTATTTTCAAGGGGTCTCCGGGGAGTGTGACAGTAATTACAGGGGGGTTCCTGGAGAGTGTGTCAGTATTTACAGGGGGTCAACGGGGAGTGTGTCAGTATTTACAGGGGGGTCAACGGGGAGTCTGTCAGTATTTACAGGGTTGTCCCCGGGGCGTGTGTCAGTATTTACAGGGGGTCCCTGGGGAGTGTGTCAGTATTTACAGGGGGTCCCCAGGGAGTGTGTCAGTATTTACAGGGGGTCCCCGGGGAGTGTGTCAGTATTTACAGGGGGCTCCCTGGGGAGTGTGTCAGTATTTACAGGGGGTCCCCGGGGAGTGTGTCAGTATTTACAGGGGGTTCTCCGGGGAGTGTGTCAGTATTTACAGGGCGTCCCCGGGGAGTGTGTCAGTATTTACAGGGGGTCCTCGGGGAGTGTGTCAGTATTTACAGGGATCCCTGGGGAGTGTGTCAGTATTTTCAGGGGGTCCCCGGGGAGTGTGTCAGTATTTACAGGGGGTCCCCGGGGAGTGTGTCAGTATTTACAGGGGGCTCCCTGGGGAGTGTGTCAGTATTTACAGGGGAGTCCCGGGGAGTGTGTCAGTATTTAGCGGGTGTCCCCGGGGAGTGTGTCAGTATTTTCAGGGGGTCCCCGGGGAGTGTGTCAGTATTTAGCGGGTGTCCCTGGGGAGTGTGTCAGTATTTACAGGGGGCTCCCTGGGGAGTGTGTCAGTATTTACAGGGGGCTCCCTGGGGAGTGTGTCAGTATTTACAGGGGGGTCCCGGGGAGTGTGTCAGTATTTAGCGGGTGTCCCCGTGGAGTGTGTCAGTATTTACAGGATATCCCCGGGGTGTGTGTCAGTATTTACAGGATATCCCCGGGGAGTGTGTCAGTATTTACAGGGGGTCCCCGGGGAGTGTGTCAGTATTTACAGGATATCCCCGGGGTGTGTGTCAGTATTTACAGGATATCCCCGGGGAGTGTGTCAGTATTTACAGGGGGTCCCCGGGGAGTGTGTCAGTATTTACAGGATATCCCCGGGGAGTGTGTTAGCATTTACAGGGGGGTCCCCTTGGAGTTTGTCAGTATTTACAGGGGATCCCCGGGGAACGTGTCATTGCGGATTTGGAGGGCTCGATCTCCATGTTGACCCTATTCCGTGGGTTTAGTAACCACCCCACCACCCCCCCCCCACCCTCTGGGAAGGGAGCACTGTTTGCTGAGCGATGGCTGGTTCTATTCACCTCTCTTCCTCTAGCCTGCCTCTCCGTCCAGGCCCAATCCCCATCCTGGAGTGTGCTGTTCACTAACAGCGAGCCAGCACTGTCGAGAGGGCCCTAGCTGGTCATCAGGACTGTCAAGTACCTGCGTGTGAGCGGGTGAGGCTGTTAGTGAGCAGCTCACTCCAGGATGGGGATTGGGCCTGGATGGAGGGAGGGTTGTGGCAGGGAGATGAACAGGTAAGGGGTTGGTTCGTGCGGGTGCATTGGCTGTGACACTCACTGCGTCCGAACACTTCAGCCATTTTGATTCAGGGCACCTCATCTGCCCTGACGGCCGCACTCTCTTCCCTGTCTTCACCCCAGAGAGGACATGTCAACTGGACAGTGTCACGATCCCCCCTCCCCGCCGCCAATGAACTGGCAGGAGCGACCTTCGACCCTGCGACGGTCAAGCCCCCATTATCCAGCCGGACGAGTCGGCGGGCAGACCCTCCCCGTGGAGCCTCAGCCCACCCCGCTCTCCAGGGGCAGCTGAATGGGCCTCCTCCTGTTCCTGTGTAACAGGCTCGTGAGGGTCTGAATGGCCTCCTTTTGTTCCTGTGTAACACGCTTGAGGGGGGCTGAATTGGCCTCCTCCTGTTCCTGTGAAACAGGCTCGAGAAGGGGCTGAATGGCCTCCTCCTGTTCCTGTATAACAGGCTCGAGAAGGGGCTGAATGGCCTCCTCCTGTTCCTGTGTAACAGGCTCGAGATAGCGGCTGAATGGCCTCCTCCTGTTCCTGTGTAACAGGTTTGAGGGGGGGCTGAATGGCCTCCTCCTGTTCCTGTGTAACAGGCTCGAGAGGGGGCCGAATGACCTCTTCTTGTTCCTGTGTAACAGGCTCGAGGGGGACTGAATGGGCCTCCTCCTGTTCCTGTATAACAGGCTCGAGAAGGGGCTGAATGGCCTCCTCCTGTTCCTGTATAACAGGCTTGAGAGGGGCTGAATGGCCTCCTCCTGTTCCTGTGTAACAGGCTGGAGAGGGGCTGAATGGCCTCCTCTTGTTCCTGTGTAACAGGCTCACGAGGAGCTGAATGGCCTCCTCCTGTTCCGGTGTAACAGGCTCGAGGGGGGCTGAATGGCCTTCTCCTGTTGCTGTGTAACAGGCTCGAGAGGGGCTGAATGGCCTCCTCCTGTTCCTGTGAAACAGGCTCGAGAAGGTGCTGAATTGGCCTCCTCCTGTTCCTGTGTAACAGGCTCGCGAGGGGCTGAATGGCCTCCTTTTGTTCCTGTGAAACAGGCTCGAGAAGGGGCTGAATGGCCTCCTCCTGTTCCTGTGTAACAGGCTCGAGAAGGGGCTGAATGGACTCCTCCTGTTCCTGTGTAACAGGCTCGCGAGGGGCTGAATGGCCTCCTCCTGTTTCTGTGTAACAGGCTCGAGAGGTGCTGAATGGCCTCCTCCTGTTCCTGTGTAACAGGCTCGAGGGGCTGAATGGCCTCCTCCTGTTCCTGTGTCACAGGCTCGCGAGGGGCTGAATGGGGCCCTCCTCCTGTTCCTGTGTCACAGGCTCGAGAGGGGCTGAATGGGGCCTCCTCCTGTTCCTGTGTCACAGGCTCGAGAGGGGCTGAATGGCCTGCTCCTGTTCCTAACATGTTGGTTTTGAGTGTCGGACGGGGATTGTCACGGTGAAACGTGACTGGTTGACCGGAAGGCACCGCAACCCGGCCTGAACTTTGCCCTCTCCGCTCTGCTCCCCCCTCCTCACGTCTCCCAACCCCCTCGACCCAACTAGCCCTGGAGTGGGGGGGGGGGCGGGGGTGTGGTCAATGCTAGGGCCTGAATTGCCAAGCCTGGACGTGGTCAAGCGAGTGGCCGAATTGTTTGACCCCTCCCCCTGCAAAATGTGCCGCATCGTGAATGAACACAGCTGGCCTGACTGGAGGAGGTGGGGGGGGGGTGGGGAATAAAAAAAACATTCTCCCCCCCCCCAACCCCCACCCGACTGGGCATTGGGCAATCTCTGGGCATCTTCCGTCTCATAGGGGGTGGGGGTGGGATGGTGGGGGGGGGGGGGCGTGTTTCCATGGTACCACCAAACCTCAAGGCCTTGACAAGGCCCCTGAAGCCTGCGGCCTAACCTGTTGGAGGCCCGAGATTGGGCAGCGGTGGAGGGAGGAGGGTGGGGGGGGGGGGGGTTGGGGGGGGGGCGGTTGTTGGGGAGGTTGGGCTGGGGTGGGGGTGGGCGTGTTGCTATGGTACCAACCAACCTCAAGGCCTTGACAAGGCCCCTGAAGCCTGCGGCCTAACCTGTTGGAGGCCCGAGATTGGGCATCGGTGGGGTGGGAGGGTGGGGGGGCGCGGGGGGTGGGGCGGGGGGGAGATGGAGGAGGTGGTGGTGTTGGTTGAGGGGAGCGTGGCGCAGTTGCCAGGGAGATGGAGGCAGGGAGGCTAAATTGGGGGAGTGGGTTGGAGGTGGGTGGGGGGGGGGGCGGTCGAGGGGTTGCGAGGGAGGGAGGGAGGGAGGGGTGATGACTGGAATCAGCTTCACTCGGAGGTCTCCCCGCCCCCTAGCCCGCACCGCTTTCCCATCCCCCATCCCCTCACCCCCACCACCACCGACCACAACCCCCCCCCCGAGGAGTGTCCCCTATGGAAAATGTCCGCCTTGGTGATGTGCATGTGGGTGAGGGTGGGGGGGGGGTGGGGGGCGAGAGAGAGAAGGGGGTGGGGGGTTAAATGTCCAGTCCTGATGCGGTGGGAAGGCTGGGGGAAGGGGGGTGGGGGTGGTGTGCGGGGAAGAGGGGGTTGGTGGGGTTGAGGGAGGGGGAGGGAGGTGTGGGGAAAGAGGGGTGGTGGTGTTGGCGGAGGGAGGGGGGGTGTAGAATGGCGGGTGGTGGGTGGGTGGGGGTGAGGGGTAGGGGCGAGAGAGAGAGAGAGAGAGAGAGAGAGAGAGAGGGGTGGGGGTAAATGTCAAGTCTTGATGCGGCGGGGAGGCCGGGTTTGGGGGGGTGGGGTAGGGTGGGGTTGTGTAGAGAGGGGGGGTGGTGGGCGTGAGATGGCGGGTGATGGGTGGGTGGGGGTGAGGGGTAGGGGCGAGAGAGAGAGAGAGAGAGAGAGGGGGGGGGGTAAACGTCAAGTCTTGATGCGGCGGGGAGGCCGGGTTTGGGGGGGTGGGGGGGGGGGTAGGGTGGGGTTGTGTAGAGAGGAGGGGTGGGGGTGGTGGGGGGGTGCGAGAGAGAGAGAGAGAGAGAGGAGGGTGGGGGTAAACGTCAAGTCTTGATGCGGCGGGGAGGCCGGGTGTGGCTGTGGGGGGCGGGGGGGGGGGGGGTGTGGGGGGGTTGTGTAGAGAGGGGGGGTGGGGTTGGTGGGCGTGAGATGGCGGGTGGTGAGCGGGTGGTGGGCGGGTGGGGGTGAGTGTGAGGGTGGTGGGGGTGAGTGTGAGGGTGGTGGGGGGGTGGGGGTGAGTGTGAGGGTGGTGGGGGGGTCGGGGTGAGTGTGAGGGTGGTGGGGGGGGTCGGGGTGAGTGTGAGGGTGGTGGGGGGTCGGGGTGAGTGTGAGGGTGGTGGGGGGGTGGGGGTGAGTGTGAGGGTGGTGGGGGTGAGTGTGAGGGTGGTGGGGGGGTGGGGGTGAGTGTGAGGGTGGTGGGGGTGAATGTGAGGGTGGTGGGGGATGGGGGTGAGTGTGAGGGTGGTGGGGGTGAGTGTGAGGGTGGTGGGCGGGTGGGGGTGAGTGTGAGGGTGGTGGGGGGGTCGGGGTGAGTGTGAGGGTTGTGGGGGGGGTGGGGGTGAGTGTGAGGGTGATGGGGGGGGTCGGGGTGAGTGTGAGGGTGGTGGGGGTGAGTGTGAGGGTGGTGGGGGGGTGGGGGTGAGTGTGAGGGTGGTGGGGGGGGGTGGGGGTGAGTGTGAGGGTGGTGGGGGGGGTGGGGGTGAGTGTGAGGGTGGTGGGAGTGAGTGTGAGGGTGGTGGGTGGGTGGGGGTGAGTGTGAGGGTGGTGGGGGTGAGTGTGAGGGTGGTGGGGGGGTGGGGGTGAGTGTGAGGGTGGTGGGGGGGTGGGGGTGAGTGTGAGCGTGGTGGGGGTGAGTGTGAGGGTGGTGGGCGGGTGGGGGTGAGTGTGAGGGTGGTGGGGGTGAGTGTGAGGGTGGTGGGGGTGAGTGTGAGGGTGGTGGGAGTGAGTGTGAGGGTGGTGGGGGTGAGTGTGAGGGTGGTGGGGTTGAGTGTGAGGGTGGTGGGGGTGAGTGTGAGGGTGGTGGGGGGGTGGGGGTGAGTGTGAGGGTGGTGGGCGGGTGGGGGTGAGTGTGAGGGTGGTGGGGGGGTGGGGGTGAGTGTGAGGGTGGTGGGCGGGTGGGGGTGAGTGTGAGGGTGGTGGGGGTGAGTGTGAGGGTGGTGGGAGTGAGTGTGAGGGTGGTGGGTGGGTGGGGGTGAGTGTGAGGGTGGTGGGTGTGTGGGGGTGAGTGTGAGGGTGGTGGGGGGGTGGGGGTGAGTGTGAGGGTGGTGGGGGTGAGTGTGAGGGTGGTGGGGGTGAGTGTGAGGGCGGTGGGTGGGTGGGGGTGAGTGTGAGTGTGGTGGGGGGGTGGGGGTGAGTGTGAGGTTGGTGGGCGGGTGGGGGTGAGTGTGAGTGTGAGGGTGGTGGGGGTGAGTGTGAGGGTGGTGGGTGGGTGGGGGTGAGTGTGAGGGTGGTGGGCGGGTGGGGGTGAGTGTGAGTGTGAGGGTGGTGGGGGTGAGTGTGAGGGTGGTGGGGGGGTGGGGGTGAGTGTGAGGGTGGTGGGGGTGGGGGTGAGTGTGAGGGTGGGGGGGTGAGTTGAGGGTGGTGGGGGGGGTGTGGGCGAGTGTGAGGGTGGTGGGGGGGTGGGGGTGAGTGTGAGGGTGGTGGGGGGGGTGGGGGGTGAGTGTGAGGGTGGTGGGGGGTGGGGGTGAGTGTGAGGGTGGTGGGGGGGTGGTGGTGAGTGTGAGGGTGGTGGGGGTGAGTGTGAGGGTGGTGGGCGGGTGGTGGTGAGTGTGAGGGGGGTGGGGGTGAGTGTGAGGGTGGTGGGCGGGTGGTGGTGAGTGTGAGGGGGGTGGGGGTGAGTGTGAGGGGGGTGGGGGTGAATGTGAGGGTGGTGGGGGGGGTGGGGGTGAGTGTGAGGGTGGTGGGGGTGAGTGTGAGGGTGGTGGGCGGGTGGGGGTGAGTGTGAGGGTGGTGGGCGGGTGGGGGTGAGTGTGAGGGTGGTGGGGGTGAGAGTGAGGGTGGTGGGGGTGAGAGTGAGGGTGGTGGGGGTGAGTGTGAGGGTGGTGGGGGTGAGTGTGAGGGTGTTGGGCAGGTGGGGG
>JANJGN010001953.1:52500-77500 GCA_026770705.1 Isurus oxyrinchus
GAGGGTCAGTGCTGAGGGAGCTCCGCACTGTCAGAGGGACAGTGCTGAGGGAGCGCCGCACTGTCGGAGGTCAGTGCTGAGGGAGCCCCGCACTGTGGGAGGGACAGTGCTGAGGGAGCGCCGCACTGTCGGAGGGTCAGTGCTGAGGGAGCGCCGCACTGTGGGAGGGTCAGCGCTGAGGGAGCGCCGCACTGTTGGAGGGACAGTGCTGAGGGAGCGCCGCACTGTCGGAGGTCAGTGCTGAGGGAGCCCCGCACTGTGGGAGGGACAGTGCTGAGGGAGCGCCGCACTGTTGGAGGGTCAGTGCTGAGGAAGCGCCGTCTTTTGGATGAGACATTGAACCCGAGGTCTGCCCTCTCGTGTGGGTGTAACAATTCCACAGCCGCTATTGGAAGAATAGCGGGGGAGGGGAGGTGGGGGTGACAGAGGCAGAGGAGGGCATTTCTGCCTGGTGTGCTGGGGCTAACATTCATCCCTCAGCCAACAATCACTGGAATGCAGACTCGGTCACATTGCTCTCTGTGGGATCCTGCTGTGCAAGAGCCGGTTCCCTCGTTGGCTACATTCCAACCAAGACCACCCTCCCACGCCCCTGCCATGGGCTGTGGCGCTCCCAGATGCCTGGTTGGCGTAGCGGTGACCTCGCTGGTCGGGGGAGGGGTTGGGGGGGGGGTTGGTGGGGTTGGGGTGTTGGAGGGGTATGGGAGACGTGGGATCGAATCCCACCCCGGCTGCCGGTGGAATTTAAATTCAACGAATAAGATCTGGAATCGGAAGCCAGTTTCAGTCACAGGGATTGTCGTTTAAAAAAAAACCCCATCTGGTTCGCTCATCCCCTTTAGGGAGGGAAATCTGCCGGCCTTACCCGGTCTGGCCTACACGTGACTCCAGGCTTCACAGCGACGCGGTCGACTCTTAACAGCTCCCCCCGCCCCACCCCTCTGAAGACGCCCCAGCCGCACACTCTGTTCGAGGGGCAATTAGGGACGGGCAACGAAGGATGGGCCTTTCGGCGATGAGCAAACCCCCATCAAATCAGCTCCCGGAAAAAGCACCGCATGCAATTGTTCCCTTTAAGTCCTGCACAGCGGCTCGAGACCCCCTCCCCCAGCCTCTGGGAGCAGGCCCGAGGCCCCCGCCCCTTGCCCCCCCCCCCCTCCCCCGGGCTCCTCAAAACTCCAAACCTGTGGGGTGGTGGGGGGTGGTGGTTCCAAAGGCAGCGCGAGGAACCCCTACCCTGGCTCGGTTGGGGGTGGGGGCTGGGAAGAGTGGGGGGGGGGAGGGAGGCCATTCAGCCCCTCGAGCCGGCCCCCGCCATTCGATAGGGACAGTACCGTTTCCCGAGCTTCTTCTCGTCACCCCCTCCACCTCCAACAACCTCCGGGCACTGCCCGGTTTGTGATACCAAGCTGTGATCTGATTGTTCCTCGACTCCGCTTCCCTGTCCCTCCCCCCCATAACCCTCGACCCGCCCCCTCGTCGATCAGAGATCTGTCTCACTCGGCCTTGAATATATTCAGTGACCCGGCCCCCACTGCTCTCTGTGGGGAGGGGGGGAGAGAATTCCACAGACTGACCACCCTCTGAGATAAGAAATTCCTCCTCATCTCCGTCTTCAATGGGAGACCCCTCATTCTGAATCTGTGCCCCCTCCTCCCCTCATTCTAGATTCCCCTCCACGAGGGTGAGAAACATCCCCTCAGCCTCCACCCTGTCAAACCCCCTCCCCTCAGAATCTGACATGTTTCAATAAGATCACCTCTCATTCTTTTTTATAATTCACTCACAGGATGTGGCTGTCGCTGGCCGGGCCCAGCATTTATTGCCCGTCCCTAATTGCCCCCTTGAGAAGGTGGGGGGTGGGGGTGGGTGAGCCGCCTTCTTGAGCCGCTGCAGTCCTGTGTGGTGTAGGTACACCCACAGCGCTGTTAGGGAGGGAGTTCCAGGATTGTGTCCCGTGTGGTGTAGGTACACCCACCGCGCTGTTAGGGAGGGAGTTCCAGGATTGTGTCCGTGTGGTGTAGGTACACCCGCCGCGCTGTTAGGGAGGGAGTTCCAGGATTGTGTCCGTGTGGTGTAGGTACACCCACCGCGCTGTTAGGGAGGGAGTTCCAGGATTGTGTCCGTGTGGTGTAGGTACACCCGCTGTGCTGTTAGGGAGGGAGTTCCAGGATTGTGTCCGTGTGGTGTAGGTACACCCACAGCGCTGTTAGGGAGGGAGTTCCAGGATTGTGTCCGTGCGGTGTAGGTACACCCACCGTGCTGTTAGGGAGGGCGTTCCAGGATTGTGTCCGTGTAGTGTAGGTACACCCACCGTGCTGTTAGGGAGGGAGTTCCAGGATTGTGTCCGTGTGGTGTAGGTACACCCACCGTGCTGTTAGGGAGGGAGTTCCAGGATTGTGTCCGTGTGGTGTAGGTACACCCGCTGTGCTGTTAGGGAGGGAGTTCCAGGATTGTGTCCGTGTGGTGTAGGTACACCCACAGCGCTGTTAGGGAGGGAGTTCCAGGATTGTGTCCGTGCGGTGTAGGTACACCCACCGTGCTGTTAGGGAGGGCGTTCCAGGATTGTGTCCCGTGTGGTGTAGGTACACCCACCGTGCTGTTAGGGAGGGAGTTCCAGGATTGTGTCCCGTGTGGTGTAGGTACACCCACCGTGCTGTTAGGGAGGGAGTTCCAGGATTGTGTCCCGTGTGGTGTAGGTACACCCACCGTGCTGTTAGGGAGGGAGTTCCAGGATTGTATCCGTGTGGTGTAGGTACACCCACAGCGCTGTTAGGGAGGGAGTTCCAGGATTGTGTCCGTGCGGTGTAGGTACACCCACCGTGCTGTTAGGGAGGGCGTTCCAGGATTGTGTCCCGTGTGGTGTAGGTACACCCACCGTGCTGTTAGGGAGGGAGTTCCAGGATTGTGTCCCGTGTGGTGTAGGTACACCCACCGTGCTGTTAGGGAGGGAGTTCCAGGATTGTGTCCGTGTGGTGTAGGTACACCCACCGTGCTGTTAGGGAGGGAGTTCCAGGATTTTGACCCAGCGACAGTGAAGGAACGGCCGATATATTTCCAAGTCGGGATGGTGTGTGTGGGGCTCGGAGGGGAACTTGCAGGTGGTGGTGTTCCCCATGTGTCTGCTGCCCTCGTCCTTCTAGGTGGTAGAGGTGGTGGGTTTGGGCGGCGCTGTCGAAGGAGCCTTGGCGAGTTGCTGCAGTGCATCTTGTAGATGGTACACACACTGCTGCCCCTGTGCGTCGGTGGTGGAGGGAGTGAATGTTTGTGGATGGGGGGCCCATCAAGCGGGGCTGCTTTGTCCTGGACGGTGTCGAGCTTCTTGAGTGTTGTGGGAGCCGCACTCATCCAGGCAAGTGGGGAGTGTCCCATCACACTCCTGACTTGTGCCTTGTAGATGGTGGACAGGCTTTGGGGAGTCAGGAGGTGAGTTACTCTCCGCAGGATTCCCAGCCTCTGACCTGCTCTTGTAGCCACAGTATTTATATGGCTGGGTCCAGTTCAGTTTCTGGTCAATGGTAACCCCCAGGATGTTGATAGTTTGGGTTAAGATTCAAAACTCCAATGGGTAGAGGCCCAACCTGCTCAACCTTTCCTCATAAGACAAACCCACTTTGTCCCAGGAGTCAGCTCAGGGGCTGGAGGAGGTTACAGAGATAGGGAGGGGTGTAGGGGCTGGAGGAGGTTACAGTGATAGGGAGGGGTGTAGGGGCTGGAGGAGGTTACAGAGATAGGGAGGGGTGTAGGGGCTGGAGGAGGTTACAGAGATAGGGAGGGGTGTAGGGGCTGGAGGAGGTTACAGTGATAGGGAGGGGTGTAGGGGCTGGAGGAGGTTACAGAGGTAGGGAGGGGTGTAGGGGCTGGAGGTGGTTACAGAGTTAGGGAGGGGTGTAGGGGCTGGAGGAGGTTACAGAGATAGGGAGGGTTGTAGGGGCTGGAGGCGGTTACAGAGATAGGGAGGGGGGGTAGTGGCTGGAGGAGGTTACAGAGATAGGGAGGGGGGTAGTGGCTGGAGGAGGTTACAGAGATAGGGAGGGGTGTAGGGGCTGGAGGAGGCTACAGAGATAGGGAGGGGTGTAGGGGCTGGAGGAGGTTACAGAGATAGGGAGGTTTGTAGGGGCTGGAGGAGGTTACAGAGATAGGGAGGGGTGTAGGGGCTGGAGGAGGTTACAGAGATAGGGAGGGTTGTAGGGGCTGGAGGAGGTTACAGAGATAGGGAGGGTTTTAGGGGCTGGAGGAGGTTACAGAGATAGGGAGGGGTGTAGGGGCTGGAGGAGGTTACAGAGATAGGGAGGGTTGTAGGGGCTGAAGGAGGTTACAGAGATAGGGAGGGTTGTAGGGGCTGAAGGAGGTTACAGAGATAGGGAGGGGTGTAGGGGCTGGAGGAGGTTACAGAGATAGGGAAGATTGCCGGACCGGGAGTCAGTGTGGGTCAGTGAGCACAGGGGGGTGACGGGTGAACTCGGTGTGAGTTCAGCCACGGGGTGGTGGACAGCAGAATTTTGGCTGAGCTGTAGTTTCCAGAGGGTAGAAGTGGGAGAGCAGCCAGGAGAGCCTTGGAATAGCCGAGTCTGGAGGGGACGAAGGTGTGGACGAGGGTTTCTGCAGCCGAAGTACTACGACAGGGGGCAGAGTCAGGCGTTGTTACGGAAGTGGAAACGGTCGGTCTCAGTGCCGACGCAGATACGAGGCCGGAAGCTCATCTCAGGATTAAGCGTGACACCGGGAACGCGACCAGACTGGGTTAGTCCCAGACTGTCACCAGCGAGAGGGATGGAGTCAGTCGCTTGGGGGCGGAGTTCGGAGCCGAGACCGGAAACAACGGCTTCAGTCTTCCCAATATTTAATAGGAGGGAATTTCTGCTCCTCCAGGACTGGATTTCGGATCAGCGGTCTGATAGTTTAGAGAGTGGAGGGAGTGCGGGGTGGAGGTGGGAGGAGGAAAACGTGGTATCGTCCAGGGAGGGAATGCACTGGGGGGACCTGGGTTTGAATCCAACCAGGGCAGAACCTGAATTCAATAAAAAATCAGGAACGATCAGGGTAGGGGGCGGAGTGAGAGGGGGAGGGGGAGTGGGGGGGTGGGGGTTGTAAATGAATATTCAGAACAGGTCTCGGGCGAGACGGCTCTTTTGAACGAGTGGTGACATGCCAGGGGGCGATAGCAACTACCACGCCACGGTAAGGAGTATGGACGCAGCTCTATTCTCGGCGAGGCTGCTCTGTCCCCGGGAACCTCGGATTTTATCTCGGATTTTCAGCCTCTGCGGCACGTCCCGTTGGCGCGCTCCGCGAGGGAGGCCCTTCGGCCCTCCATTGCCTGCGCCGGCCCCTTTGAAAGAGCCATCGGATCCGTCCCGTGCTCTCTCCCCTCCCCTCCTCTCCCCTCCCTCCCCCACAACCCCTCCGCCCCCGATAACCCCTCACTTATTTCCCCCAATTCCCCCCCCCTCTCCCCGCTTTTCGAGGGTGAATCTGCTTCCGCCGCCGTTTCAGATCAACATGACTCGCCGCGTCAAAATAAATCAAATTCTCCTCATCTCTCCTCCTCCGCCCCTCCTCCCCCCCCACCATCGCCGATTCTCTTCAATCTGTGTCCCCCGCCCCCTCCTCTGGTTACCCGCCACTGGGAACGTTTTCTCCTCACTTACTCGATCGAGACCACCCCCCCCACCTCGTGATTTTGAACGGCCCTTGATTCAATCTCCCCCCCCCCCACCTTCACCTTCCCCACTCCGAGGGGAACAATCCCGGCTTCTGCTCCGGTCTCTCCAACGTGAACTGAAGACCCCCTCGTCCCTGGGAACTGGTCCACCCGCACCCCCCCCCCCCCCAACCCCCTCCTCTCGCAACCCTCTCCGAGACCCTGGACACCCTTCCTAAAGTGCGGGGCCCAGAAACTGGCCACAAAGCTCCAGCTGAGGCTGGACCGGTGTTCGATTTTTAACAAAGAGTGCACAGTTCATCATTTTACAAGCGAGCTCCGAAACGCTTCTCTCGATTCCCGCAGTGGAGATGTAGACTCATCCCTCGCATACACAAATCCCAAACTGCCTCCAAAGCACGTGCAATCCCGTTACATGATTCGCCATGAGCAATGCCACCAAAGGTCTGTGAAACCACGTACTCGCAAGCTCGCATCTAGCAATTGCTCTCTGACTGACCTCAAACTGTTGCAAGGCGCCTTGCTTCTCCCAATCAGTGGTAGCACCCGGTGGGGGGGGGGCGGGTCCTGGGTTTGAGCCCACGTGCATCAAAAGATTTAAGCACAAAATCGAGGCTGACGCTTTGCTTGCAGTACAGTGGGGGGAGCACAGCACTGTTGGAGGGTCATTGCTGAGGGAGTACCGCACTGTCGGAGGGTCAGTGCTGAGGGAGCGCCGCACTGTCAGAGGGTCAGTGCTGAGGGAGCGCCGCACTGTCGGAGGGTCAGCGCTGAGGGAGCGCCGCACTGTCGGAGGGTCAGTGCTGAGGGTGCGCCGCACTGTCGGAGGGTCAGTACTGAGGGAGTACCGCACCGTCGGAGGGTCAGTGCTGAGGGAGCGCCGCACTGTCGAAGGGTCAGCACTGAGGGAGCGCCGCACTGTCGGAAGGTCGGTGCTGAGGGAGCGCCGCGCTGTCGGAGTGTCAGTTCTGAGGGAGCGCTGCACTGTCGGAGGGTCAGTGCTGAGGGAGCGCCGCACTGTCGGAGGGTCAGAGCTGAGGGAGCGCCGCACTGTCGGAGGGTCAGTGCTGAGGGAGTGCCGCACTATCAGAGGGTCAGTGCTGAGGGAGCGCCGCACTGTGGGAGGGTCAGTGCTGAGGGAGCGCCGCACTATCAGAGGATCAGTGCTGAGGGAGAGCCGCGCTGTCGGAGGGTCAGTGCTGAGGGAGCGCTGCGCTGTCGGAGGGTCAGTGCTGAGGGTGCGCTGCACTGTTGGAGGTGCCGTCTTTCAAGCTGAGACGTGAGATGCGAAACACACATCCCATCTGCCCTCTCAGGTAGAATGAAAAGATGCCACAGCATGCACTGGAAGAAGGGTGGGTCAGGGGTGTGGGGGGATGGTGGGCTGGGGCAGGTTGGAGGGTGGGGGCAACATTCCCCATTGTCCTGGGGCCGATATTCACCCCTCAATCCACACGAGAAACAGGTGATATGGTCATTTTTAAAATCAATTACTTAACGGGGTGTGGGTGTCGCTGGCTGGGTCCAGCATTTATTGCCCATCCCTAATTGCCCCCTTGAGAAGGTAGGGGGTGAGTTGCCTCCTTGTAGGTACACCCACCACGCTGTTAGGGAGGGAGTTCCAGGATTGTGTCCGTGTGGTGTAGGTACACCCACCGCGCTGTTAGGGAGGGAGTTGCAGGATTGTGTCCGTGTGGTGTAGGTACACCCACCGTGCTGTTAGGGAGGGAGTTCCAGGATTGTGTCCGTGTTTTGTAGGTACACCCACCGTGCTGTTAGGGAGGGAGTTCCAGGATTGTGTCCGTGTGGTGTAGGTACACCCACCGTGCTGTTAGGGAGGGAGTTCCAGGATTGTGTCCGTGTGGTGTAGGTACACCCACCGCGCTGTTAGGGAGGGAGTTCCAAGGATTTTGACCCAGCGACAGTGAAGGAACGGCCGATATATTTCCAAGTCGGGATGGTGAGGGGGGCTCGGAGGGGAACTTGCAGGTGGTGGTGTGTCCCCATGTTGTTTGTGGGAACTTCCCATCCCCGGGAATCTGCTAACGCTTTGCCAAACTCCAGCTGCAGATGTTGAACAGTCACCACTGACACTGGGTGCAATGCACGACCTTACCAGCAGAGAGCGGCAGATACTCAAAGGCCACACCGAGCACATTGTGCTTGGTCTGGTCAATAAACCCACAGTAAATTCGCAGGTGGAAATCTTTGGACGTTACGACTTCTTGAGCAATCTTTATTCTTTGCAACAGAGCTTGTTGAAGCAATCTCGGTAAAATAGAACGACAAATACACCCCTATCAAACACTCCCAGGACCGGTACAGTATGGGGTTAGGGAGATGGTGTAGCAGGTTACAGAGATAAGGTGGGGTGTAGGGGCTGGAGGAGGTTACAGAGATAGGGAGGGGTGTAGGGGCTGGAGGAGGTTACAGAGATAGGGAGGGGTGTAGGGGCTGGAGAAGGTTACAGAGATAGGGAGGGGTGTAGGGGCTGGAGGAGGTTACAGAGATAGGGAGGGGTGTAGGGGCTGGAGGAGGTTACAGAGATAGGGACGGGTGTAGGGGCTGGAGGAGGTTACAGAGATAGGGAGGGGTGTAGGGGCTGGAGGAGGTTACAGAGATAGGGAGGGGTGTAGGGGCTGGAGGAGGTTACAGAGATAGGGAGGGGTGTAGGGGCTGGAGGAAGTTACAGAGATAGGGAGGGGTGTAGGGGCTGGAGGAGGTTACAGAGCTAGGGAGGGTTGTAGGGGCTGGAGGAGGCTACAGAGATAGGGAGGGTTGTAGGGCCTGGAGGAGGTTACAGAGATTGGGAGGGGTGTAGGGGCTGGAGGAGGTTACAGAGATAGGGAGGGGTGTAGGGGCTGGAGGAGGTTACAGAGATAGGGAGGGTTGTAGGGGCTGGAGGAGGCTACAGAGATAGGGAGGGTTGTAGGGGCTGGAGGAGGTTACAGAGATAGGGAGGGGTGTAGGGACTGGAGGAGGTTAGAGAGATAGGGAGGGGTGTAGGGACTGGAGCAGGTTACAGAGATGGGGGGGTTGTAGGGGCTGGAGGAGGTTACAGAGATAGGGAGGGGTGTAGGAGCTGGAGGAGGATACAGAGATAGGGAGGCGATGTTGGGGGGTGTGGGGGATATGGAGGGGTGCTGTGTGTGTTGGGAGGGGCTGTGTGTTGGGGGAGGGGCTGTGTGTTTTGGGGGAGGGGCTTTTTTTGGGGGAGGGTCTGTTTTTGGGGGAGGGGGCCATGTGTAGGGGGAGGGGGCCATTTGTTGGAGGAAGGTCCGTGTGTTGGGGGAGGGTCCGTGTGTTGGGAGAGGTGCTGTGTGTTGGGGGAGAGGGCCATGTGTTGGGGGAGGGGCCGTGCATTGGGGGAGGGGCTGTGTGTTTGGGGGAGGGTCTGTGTTTTTGGGGGAAGGGCTGTGTGTGTTGGGGGAGGGGCCGTGTGTTGGGGGAGGGGCCGTGTGTTGGGTGGACGGTCCGTGTGTTGGGAGAGGGGGCCCTGTGTTAGGGGGAGGGTCCTTGTGTTGGGGACCGGCCATGTGTTGGGGGAGGGGCCGTGTGTTGGGGGAGGGGCTGTGTTGGGGAAGGGGCCATGTATTGGGGGAGGGGCCGTGTGTTGGGGGAGGGGCTGTGTTGGGGAGGGGCCATGTGTTGGAGGAGGGTCCGTGTGTTGGGGGAGGGGCCATGTGTTGGGGGATGGGGCAGTGTGTAGGGGGAGGTGTCCGTGTATTTGGGGAGGGGCCGTGTGTTGGGGGAGGGGCCGTGTGTTGGGGAGGGGGCCGTGTGTTTGGGGAGGGTCTGTGCGTTGGGGGAGGGGCCGTGTGTTGGGGAGGGACCGTGTGTTGGGGGGAGGGGCTGTGTGTTGGGGGAGGGTCCGTGTGTTGGGGGGAGGGTCCGTGTGTTGGGGAGGGTCCGTGTGTTGGGGGAGGGGCCGTGTGTTGGGGGGAGGGGCCGTGTGTTGGGGGAGGGGCCGTGTGTTGGGGGATGGGCCGTGTGTTGGGCGAGGGGCCGTGTGTTGGGGGGAGGGGCCGTGTGTTGGGGGAGGGGCCCTCTTTTGGGGGAGAGGGACAGGTTGAAGCTGCTCGACTCAGTGAGGAGGCGTCTTCAGCCTGTGAGCTGCCTGTTGCCTGGGGAACTGGAATGGAAAATGGGGATAAACTAATTGGCTGTTTGAATGGAGGGAAGAGGAAAATGAGGAGGAGGTGAAACGAGTGAGGGCGGAGGGCGAACGCTGAATGTAAACCATGCCGGGAAGAGGCCTCTCTCACAGCTGGACCCGAAACCCCTGTAAATACAGAGACTCCCCTCCCCCTCACGCCTGCCCCTCTCACTCTCTCTCTCTCTGTCCCTCACACCGTCTCTCTCTCTCTGTCCCTCCCTCTCTCTCTCTCTGTCCCTCCCCCTCTCTCTCTCTGTCCCTCTCTCTCTCTCTCTCTGTCCCTCCCTCTCTCTCTGTCCCTCTCTCTCTCTCTCTGTCCCTCCCTCTCTCTTTCTCTGTCCCTCTCTCTCTCTCTCTCTGTCCCTCACTCCGTCTCTCTCTCTGTCCCTCACTGTCTCTCTCTCTCTCAATCTCTGTCCCTCACTCCGTCTCTCTCTCTGTCCCTCCGTCTCTCTCTCTCTGTCCCTCTCTCTCTCTCTGTCCCTCTCTCTCTCTCTCTGTCCCCTCCCTCTCTCTTTCTCTGTCCCTCTCTCTCTCTCTCTCTGTCCCTCACTCCGTCTCTCTCTCTGTCCCTCACTGTCTCTCTCTCTCTCAATCTCTGTCCCTCACTCCGTCTCTCTCTCTGTCCCTCCCTCTCTATCTCTCTGTCCCTCTCTCTCTCTCTCTGTCCCTCTCTCTCTCTCTCTGTCCCTCCCTCTCTCTTTCTCTATCCCTCTCTCTCTCTCTCTGTCCCTCCCTCTCTCTCTCTCTGTCCCTCACTCTCTCTCTCTGTCCCTCCCCCTCTCTCTCTGTCCCTCCCTCTCTCTCTCTCTGTCCCTCACTCTCTCTCTCTGTCCCTCGCATTCTCTCTCTGTCCCTCTCACTCACTCTCTCTCTGTCCCTCACTCTCTCTCTCTCTGTCCCTCACTCTCTCTCTCTCTGTCCCTCTCACTCTCTCTCTCTCTCTGTCCCTCACACTCTCTCTCTCTCTCTCTCTCTCTGTCCCTCACACAATCTCTCTGTCCCTCTCACTCTCTCTCTCTCTGTCCCTCTCACTCTCTCTCTCTCTGTCCCTCACTCTCTCTCTCTCTCTCTCTCTCTGTCCCTCTCACTCTCTCTCTCTCTGTCCCTCTCACTCTCTCTCTCTCTGTCCCTCACTCTCTCTCTCTGTCCCTCACTCTCTCTCTCTCTGTCCCTCTCACTCTCTCTCTCTCTCTCTGTCCCTCACACACTCTCTTTCTCTTGCTGTGCTTATCTTTTTCTCTATTTCTCTCATTCTCTGTCTCCTGCGTTTTCTCTCTCCCTCTCACTCTGTATCTCTCTCTCTGTCGCTCTCTCTCTGCCTCTCTCGCTCTCCATCTCTCTGCCCCTTTCTTTCCGTTGTTACCTGCTGTCTGTCCCAGTCACTACCTCCTCTCTCCTCCCTCCCTCATCGCCAGCAGCAGCCTCAACAAGAGCTGTCAGCCTCACTGAGTGTGTCGCACCTGCACTGAAGTGAAATGTTTCCACAGCAGAGAGAGGGAGTGAGAGAAAGAGGGAGAGACAGACAGACTGAGAGAGACTGAGAGAGAGGGACAGAGAGAGGGAGAGACAGAGTGAGACAGAGAGAGAGAGAGAGAGAGGGAAAGGGAGAGACAAAGAGATAGAGAAATATGGGACAGAGAGAGAGGGAGAGATAGAGTGAGACAGAGACAGAGAGAGACACAGAGAGAGACAGACAGAGAGAGAGAAAGATAGAGAGAGAGAGACAGAGAGAGGAAGTGAGAGAGAGAGGGAGACAGAAGAGAGACAGAGAGATGTGGGGACAGAGAGAGAGAGGGAGAGACAGAGCGAGACAGAGAGAGAGAGAGAGCAAAGAGAGAGACAGAGAGAGAGACAGAGAGATATAGGGATGGAGAGAGAGGAAGAGACAGAGAGAGAGAGAGTGACAGAAAGAGACAGAGAGACAGAGACAGAGAGGTAGAGAGAGATAAAGAGAAAGAGAGACAGACAAAGAGAGAGATAAAGAGAGAGAGAAAGAAAGTGAGAGAAACAGTGATGACAGAGAGAGACAGACAGACAGAGCAAGACAGAGGTAGAAAGAGAGCGAGAGAGAAACAATGAGAGAGAGACAGAGAGATAGAGAGGGAGACAGAGAGACAGAGACAGAAAGATATGGGGACAGAGAGAGAGAGAGAGAGAGACAGAGAGACAGAGAGAGAGAAAGAGAGAGAGAGACAGAGAGGTAGAGAGAGAGATAAAGAGAGAGAGCGAGACAGACAAAGAGAGAGATAAAGAGAGAGAGAGAGAGAGAGAAAGAAAGTGAGAGAAACAGGGATGACAGAGAGAGAGAAAGATGGGAGGAGAGAGAGAGACAGACAGACAGACAGAGCGAGACAGAGGTAGAAAGAGAGCGAGAGAGAAACAGATGGAGAGAGAGAGAGACAGAGAGAGAGAGACAGAGAGAGAGAGAGACAGAGAGAGAGAGACAGAGAGACACAGAGAGAGAAATAGAGAGAGAGAGACATAGAGAGAGAGAGACAGAGAGATGACGACAGAGAGAGGGAGAGACAGAGAGAGAGAGAGAGATAGAGACAGAGAGAGAGAGAAAGGGAGAGACAGAGAGAGAGAGAGAGAAAGAGACAGAGAGATAGAGACAGGGAGAAAGAGACAGGGAGAAAGAGAGAGAGAGAGACAGAGAGGTAGAGAGAGAGATAAAGAGAGAGAGAGACAGGCAAAGAGAGATATAAAGAGAGAGAGAGAAAGAAAGTGAGAGAAACAGATGATAGGGAGAGAGACAGATGGGGGGAGAGAGAGAGAGGCAGAGCAAGACAGAGGTAGAAAAAGAACGAGAGAGAAACAGAGAGAGAGAGACAGAGAGACAGACAGAGAGAGATAGAGAGAGAGAGAGAAAGACAAAGAGAGAGAGAGAGAGAGATATGGGGACAGACAGAGAGACAGAGAGAGGAAGTGGGAGAGAGAGAGAGGGAGACAGAAGAGAGACAGAGAGATATGGGGACAGAGAGAGAGGGAGAGACAGAGCGAGACACAGAGAGAGAGAAAGAGCAAAGAGAGAGACAGAGAGATATGGAGACAGAGAGAGAGAGAGAAAGAGGTAGAGAGAGACAGACAAAGAGAGATAAAGAGAGAGAGAGAAAGAAAGTGAGAGAAACAGGGATGACAGGGAGAGAGACAGATGGGGGGGGGAGAGAGAGAGACAGACAGACAGAGCGAGACAGAGGTAGAAAGAGAACGAGAGAGAAAGAGAGAGCGAGAAAGACAAAGAGAGAGAGAGACAGAGAGAAAAAGACAAAGAGAGAGAGAGAAAGAAAGTGAGAGAAACAGGGTTGACGGAGAGAGACAGATGGGGGGAGAGAGAGAGATAGACAGACATAGCGAGACAGAGGTAGAAAGAGAGTGAGAGAGAAAGAGAGAGAAAGACAAAGAGAGAGAGACAGAGAGAGAGAGAGACAGAGAGAGAGAAAGACAAAGAGAGAGACTGAGAGATATGGGGACAGAGAGAGGAAGTGAGAGAGAGAGAGAGAGACAGAAGAGAGACAGAGATATGGGGACAGAGAGAGAGGGAGAGACAGAACGAGACAGAGAGAGAGAGAGGCAAAGAGAGAGACAGAGAGAGACAGAGAGATATGGGGACAAAGAGAGAGGGAGAGACAGAGAGACAGAGAGAGAGAAAGGGAGAGAGAGAGAGAGAGAAAGAGACAGAGAGACAGCGACAGGGAGAAAGAGAGAGACAGAGAGAGAGATAAAGAGAGAGAGACAGACAAAGAGAGAAAGAGAGAAAGAAAGTGAGAGAAACAGGGATGACAGGGAGAGAGACAGTTGGGGGGAGAGAGAGAGAGACAGACAGACAGAGCGAGACAGAAATAGAAAGAGAGCAAGAGAGAAACAGAGAGAGAGAGAGAGAAGTAACGTCCTGGGAACAGCTGTAAATCTGGAATTGGAAGGAGGGAGGAATTCAGGAAAATTGCAATCACTGGAGAAGTGGTACTGAGCAAACTGACGGAGCTGTGGGCTGACACGTCCCCATCCCCAGCTCCTCATGGTCTTCATGCAAGGGTCTTAAAGGAGGTGGCTAATGAGGCAGTTGATGCGTTGGTTTTAATTTTCTAAAATTCCCTGGATTTGGGGAAGGTTCCACTGGAATGAAAAATAGCAAATGTAACTCCTTTATTCAAAAAGGGAGGGAGACAGAAAGCAGGAAACTATAGGCTAGTTAGCCGAACATCTGTCACGGGGAAAATGTTAGAGGCTATTATTATATATGTTATAGCAAAAAATTCAAGGCAATCAGGCAGAGTCACCATGGTTTAGTGAAAGGAAAATCATGTTTAATCAGTTGATTGGGGTTCCTTGAAGGAGTTGCCTGCTGTGGATAAGGGGAACGGGTAGATGTAGTGTATTTAGATTTCCAGAAGGCATTTGATAAAATGCCACATCAAAGGTTATTATAGAAAATAAAATCTCTTGGTATTGCGGGGTAACATATTGGCGTGGATAGAAGATGGGTTAGCTAACAGGAAGCAGGGAGCAGGCATAAATGGGTCTTTTTCAGGTTGGCAAGATGTATCCAGTGGCGTGCATCAGGGATCAGTGCTGGGACCTCAACTGTTTACAGTTTATATAAATGACTCGGATGAAGGGACGGTGGTCAAATTTGCCGATGACACAAAGATAGGTAGGGAAGTCACTTACGAAGAGGGCGTAAGGAGGATACAAACAGATATAGAGAGGTTAAGTGAGTGGGCAAAGATCTGGGCAAATGGGGTATAATGTGGGCGAATGTGAAACTGTCCATTTTGGCAGGAAGAATACAAGAGAAGCTTATTGCCTGAATGGTGAGAGATTGCAGAGCTCGGAGGTGCAGAGGGATCTGGGTGTCCTAGTGCATGAATCACAAAAGGCTGGAGGTACAGCAAGTAACTAGGAAAGCTAATAGAATGTTATCGTTTATTGGGAGGGGAGTTGAATATAAAAGTGGGGAGGTTATGCTTCAGTTGTACAGGGCACTGGTGAGACCACATCTGGAGTACTGTGTACAGTACTTGTATCCTTATTTAAGGAAGGATGTAAATGTGTTGGAAGCCGTTCAGAGAAGGTTGACCAGACTAATGCCTGGAATGGGCGGGTTTCCTTATGAGGGAAGGTTGGACAGAGCAGGCTGGTATCTGCTGGAGTTTAGAAGAGTGAGAGGCAACTTAATTGAAACCTTTAAGATCCTGAGGGGTCTTGGACAGGGTGGATGTGCAGAGGATGTTCCCTCTTGTGGGAGAATCTAGAACTAAGGGGTCACTGTTTAAAAATAAGGGGTCGTCCATTTAAGATAGAGATGAGGAGAGATTTATTCTCTGAGGGTCGTGAGTGTTTGGAACTCTCTTCCTCCAAAGGCGGTGGGAGCAGAGTCTGTGAATATTTTTAAGATCGAGCTAGAGAGATTCTTGATTAACAAGGGGGTGAATGGTTATTGGGCGGGGGGGGGCAGTGGTCGGCAGGAATGTGGGGTTGAGGTCATAATCGGATCAGTCATGATCTTACGGAATGGGGGAGCAGGCTCGAGGGGCCAAGTGGCCTCCTCCTGCTCTCCATTCGTATGATAAACACAGAGAGAGGCAGAGACAGAAGGAGAGAGAAAGAGGTACAGACAGAAAGAGGGAGACAGACAGAGACAGGGAGAAAGAGAGAGAGAGAGATGGACGCAGAGAGAGAGAGGTAGGCAGAGAGGGACAAAGAGAGATAGAAACAGAGAAAGAGGTAGAGAGACAGGCAGAGAAGGGAGAGTGAGAGGGAGAGACAGAGAGAGAGAGAGAGGGTGTGTGCTTTAGAGAGAGAGAGTTTCAGAGAGAGAGAGTGTGTTTCAGAGAGAGAGAGAGTGTGTTTCTGAGAGAGAGCGAGGGAGAGAGAGTGTTTCAGAAAGGGAGAGAGAGTGTGTTTCAGAGAGAGAGTGTGTTTCAGAGAGAGAGAGTGTGTTTCTGAGAGAGAGAGTGTGTTTCTGAGAGAGAGAGTGTGTTTCTGAGAGAGAGAGTGTGTTTCTGAGAGAGAGAGTGTGTTTCTGAGAGAGAGAGTGTGTTTCTGAGAGAGAGCGAGGGAGAGTGTATTTCTGAGAGAGAGCGAGGGAGAGTGTATTTCTGAGAGAGAGCGAGGGAGAGAGAGTGTGTTTCTGAGAGAGAGCGAGGGAGAGAGAATGTGTTTCAGAAAGGGAGAGAGAGAGAGTTTCAGAGAGACAGTGTGTTTCAGAGAGAGAGAGTGTATTTCTGAGAGAGAGAGAGAGAGAGTGTGTTTCTGAGAGAGAGCGAGGGAGAGAGAGTGTTTCAGAAAGGGAGAGAGAGTGTGTTTCAGAGAGAGAGTGTGTTTCAGAGAGAGAGAGTGTATTTCTGAGAGAGAGCGAGGGAGAGAGAATGTGTTTCAGAAAGGGAGAGAAAGTGTGTGAGAGAGAGGGAGAGAGAGTGTGTTTCAGAGAGAGAGAGAGTGTGTTTCTGAGAGAGAGAGAGAGAGAGTGTATTTCTGAGAGAGAGCGAGGGAGAGAGAGTGTTTCAGAAAGGGAGAGAGAGTGTGTGAGAGAGAGGGAGAGAAAGTGTGTTTCTGAGAGAGAGAGAGTGTATGTGAGAGAGGGAGTGTGTTTCTGAGAGAGAGTGAGGGAGAGAGAGTGTTTCAGAAAGGGAGAGAGAGTGTGTGAGAGAGAGAGGGAGAGGGAGTGTGTTTCTGAGAGAGAGAGTGTATGTGAGAGAGAGAGTGTTTTTCTGAGAGAGTGAGAGAGAGAGTGTGTTTCAGAAAGGGAGAGAAAGTGTGTGAGAGAGAGGGAGAGGGAGTGTGTTTCTGAGAGAGAGAGTGTATGTGAGAGAGAGAGTGTGTTTCTGAGAGAGAGAGTGTGTTTCAGAGAGAGATAGAGTGTTTCAGAAAGGGAGAGAGAGAGTGTGAGAGAGAGGGAGAGAGAGTGTGTTTCTGAGAGAGAGAGTGGGTTTCAGAGAGAGAGAGTGTGTTTCTGAGAGAGAGAGTGTGTTTCAGAGAGAGAGAGTGTGTTTCAGAGAGAGAGAGTGTGTTTCAGAGAGAGATAGAGTGTTTCAGAAAGGGAGAGAGAGAGTGTGAGAGAGAGGGAGAGAGAGTGTGTTTCTGAGAGAGAGAGAGTGTGTTTCTGAGAGAGAGAGTGTGTTTCAGAGAGAGAGCGAGGGAGAGAGAGTGTTTCAGAAAGGGAGAGAGAGTGTGTGAGAGAGAGGGAGAGGGAATGTGTTTCTGAGAGAGAGTGAGGGAGAGAGAGTGTTTCAGAAAGGGAGAGAGAGGGAGAGGGAGTGTGTTTCTGAGAGAGAGAGAGAGTGTATGTGAGAGAGGGAGTGTGTTTCTGAGAGAGTGAGAGAGAGAGTGTGTTTCAGAAAGGGAGAGAGAGGGAGAGGGAGTGTGTTTCTGAGACAGAGAGAGTGTATGTGAGAGAGGGAGTGTGTTTCTGAGACAGAGAGAGTGTATGTGAGAGAGGGAGTGTGTTTCTGAGACAGAGAGAGTGTATGTGAGAGAGGGAGTGTGTTTCTGAGACAGAGAGAGTGTATGTGAGAGAGGGAGTGTGTTTCTGAGACAGAGAGAGTGTATGTGAGAGAGGGAGTGTGTTTCTGAGAGAGTGAGAGAGAGAGTGTGTTTCAGAAAGGGAGAGAGAGGGAGAGGGAGTGTGTTTCTGAGACAGAGAGAGTGTATGTGAGAGAGGGAGTGTGTTTCTGAGACAGAGAGAGTGTATGTGAGAGAGGGAGTGTGTTTCTGAGAGAGTGAGAGAGAGAGTGTGTTTCAGAGAGGGAGAGAAAGTGTGTGAGAGAGAGGGAGAGAGAGTGTGTTTCTGAGAGAGAGAGAGTGTGTTTCTGAGAGAGAGAGTGTGTTTCTGAGAGAGAGAGTGTGTTTCAGAGAGAGAGCGAGGGAGAGAGAGTGTTTCAGAAAGGGAGAGAGAGTGTGTGAGAGAGAGGGAGAGAAAGTGTGTTTCTGAGAGAGAGTGAGGGAGAGAGAGTGTTTCAGAAAGGGAGAGAGAGGGAGAGGGAGTGTGTTTCTGAGAGAGAGAGAGTGTATGTGAGAGAGGGAGCGTGTTTCTGAGAGAGAGAGAGTGTATGTGAGAGAGGGAGTGTGTTTCTGAGAGAGTGAGAGAGAGAGTGTGTTTCAGAAAGGGAGAGAGAGGGAGAGGGAGTGTGTTTCTGAGCGAGAGAGAGTGTATGTGAGAGAGGGAGTGTGTTTCTGAGAGAGTGAGAGAGAGAGTGTGTTTCAGAAAGGGAGAGAGAGGGAGAGGGAGTGTGTTTCTGAGACAGAGAGAGTGTATGTGAGAGAGGGAGTGTGTTTCTGAGAGGGAGAGAAAGTGTGTGAGAGAGAGGGAGAGAGAGTGTGTTTCTGAGAGAGAGAGAGTGTGTTTCTGAGAGAGAGAGTGTGTTTCAGAGAGAGAGCGAGGGAGAGAGAGTGTTTCAGAAAGGGAGAGAGAGTGTGTGAGAGAGAGGGAGAGAAAGTGTGTTTCTGAGAGAGAGTGAGGGAGAGAGAGTGTTTCAGAAAGGGAGAGAGAGGGAGAGGGAGTGTGTTTCTGAGAGAGAGAGAGTGTATGTGAGAGAGGGAGCGTGTTTCTGAGAGAGAGAGAGTGTATGTGAGAGAGGGAGTGTGTTTCTGAGAGAGTGAGAGAGAGAGTGTGTTTCAGAAAGGGAGAGAGAGGGAGAGGGAGTGTGTTTCTGAGCGAGAGAGAGTGTATGTGAGAGAGGGAGTGTGTTTCTGAGAGAGTGAGAGAGAGAGTGTGTTTCAGAAAGGGAGAGAGAGGGAGAGGGAGTGTGTTTCTGAGACAGAGAGAGTGTATGTGAGAGAGGGAGTGTGTTTCTGAGAGGGACAGAAAGTGTGTGAGAGAGAGGGAGAGAGAGTGTGTTTCTGAGAGAGAGAGAGTGTGTTTCTGAGAGAGAGAGTGTGTTTCAGAGAGAGAGCGAGGGAGAGAGAGTGTTTCAGAAAGGGAGAGAGAGTGTGTGAGAGAGAGGGAGAGAAAGTGTGTTTCTGAGAGAGAGTGAGGGAGAGAGAGTGTTTCAGAAAGGGAGAGAGAGGGAGAGGGAGTGTGTTTCTGAGAGAGAGAGAGTGTATGTGAGAGAGGGAGCGTGTTTCTGAGAGAGAGAGAGTGTATGTGAGAGAGGGAGTGTGTTTCTGAGAGAGTGAGAGAGAGAGTGTGTTTCAGAAAGGGAGAGAGAGGGAGAGGGAGTGTGTTTCTGAGCGAGAGAGAGTGTATGTGAGAGAGGGAGTGTGTTTCTGAGAGAGTGAGAGAGAGAGTGTGTTTCAGAAAGGGAGAGAGAGGGAGAAGGAGTGTGTTTCTGAGACAGAGAGAGTGTATGTGAGAGAGGGAGTGTGTTTCTGAGACAGAGAGAGTATATGTGAGAGAGGGAGTGTGTTTCTGAGACAGAGAGAGTATATGTGAGAGAGGGAATGTGTTTCTGAGACAGAGAGAGTGTATGTGAGAGAGGGAGTGTGTTTCTGAGACAGAGAGAGTGTATGTGAGAGAGGGAGTGTGTTTCTGAGACAGAGAGAGTGTATGTGAGAGAGGGAGTGTGTTTCTGAGACAGAGAGAGTGTATGTGAGAGAGGGAGTGTGTTTCTGAGACAGAGAGAGTGTATGTGAGAGAGGGAGTGTGTTTCTGAGACAGAGAGAGTGTGTTTCTGAGAGAGAGAGAGTGTGTTTCAGACAGACAGCGAGGGAGACAGTGTTTCAGAAAGGGACAGAGAGTGTGTGAGAGAGAGAGGGAGAGGGAGTGTGTTTCTGAGACAGAGAGAGTGTATGTGAGAGAGGGAGTGTGTTTCTGAGACAGAGAGAGTGTATGTGAGAGAGGGAGCGTGTTTCTGAGAGAGTGAGAGAGAGAGTGTGTTTCAGAAAGGGAGAGAGAGGGAGAGGGAGTGTGTTTCTGAGAGAGTGAGAGAGATAAGGGAGTGTGTTTCTGAGAGAGTGAGAGAGGGAGAGGGAGTGTGTTTCTGAGAGAGTGAGAGAGAGAGAGGGAGTGTGTTTCTGAGAGAGTGAGAGAGAGAGAGGGAGTGTGTTTCTGAGAGTGAGAGAGAGAGTGGGAGTGTGTTTCTGAGACAGAGAGACAGGGAGAGTGACGAGATAGAGGAAGACAGAGGGAGGAGTGGTGGTGATAACCAAACTGCAGTGAGCACTAAACCCCTGCTTCCTGGCTGCAGATCAAGGCCAGAGTGAGAGGAACGGTAAAGAGTCAGGCCAAATGCTTCAGGAGAGGATCAAACAGAAAAAACCTGAGAGATAGGGAACCGAGACACCAACAAAACTCAGCAATTCTGTGGATAGCAGGAGCCCAACTACTACTGGCAGCACTGAGGGAATGCAGCACTGTCGGAGGGTCAGTACTGAGGGAGCGCCGCGCTGTCTGAGGGTCAGCGCTGAGGGAGTGCCGCACTGTCGGAGGGTCAGTGCTGAGGGAGCGCCGCACTGTTGGAGGGTCAGTGCTGAGGGAGTGCCGCACTGTCGGAGGGTCAGTGCTGAGGGAGCGCTGCCCTGTCAGAGGGTCAGTGCTGCGGGAGAACCGCACTGTCAGAGGGTCAGTGCTGTGAGAGAGCCACCCTGTCGGAGGGTCAGTGCTGAGGGAACGCCGCGCTGTCGGAGGGTGAGTGCTGTGAGAGAGCCACCCTGTCAGAGGGTCAGTGCTGAGGGAGCGCTGCACTGTCGGAGGGTCAGTGCTGAGGGAGCGCCGCACTGTCGGAGGGTCAGTGCTGAGGGAGCGCCGCACTGTCGGAGGGTCAGTGCTGAGGGAGCGCCGCACTGTCGGAGGGTCAGTGCTGAGGGAGCGCCGCACTGTCGGAGGGTCAGTGCTGAGGGAGCACCGCACTGTCGGAGGGTCAGTACTGAGGGAGCACCACACTGTCGGAGGGTCAGTACAGAGGGAGTGCCGCGCTGTTGGAGGCCCCATCTTTCTGGGTAAGATATTTAAATAGAGGTTGGCCCCGTTTACCCCCCGCGCCCCCCACCAACCAACAATGTGAAAAGAAGTGGCCTCCCAACGATCTCATCGGCAAGTGTGGGATCCTACTGTGCACATTTCCACCCTGCGAATGGCCGGTTTACAACTGGGAGCTGTGTGGGGCTCCCGGACTTGACCGAGGTCCAGCTCTGCTTCTCCATCCAGTAAGACCACGTCTGATCTGAGTGTTCCTCAACTCCACTTCCCTGTCCCTCCCCCCTCATAACCCTCGACTCCCCTCGTCGATCAGAAATCTGTCTCACTCGGCCTTGAATATATTCAGTGACCCGGCCCCCACTGCTCTCAGGGGGAGGGGGGGAGAGAATTCCACAGACTGACCACCCTCTGAGACAAGAAATTCCTCCTCATCTCCGTCTTCAATGGGAGACCCCTTATTCTGAAACTGTGCCCCCCCCCCCTCATTCTAAATTCCCCCCCTTGAGGGGGGGACACATCCCCTCAGCCTCCACCCTGTCAAACCCCCTCCCCTCAGAATCTGACATGTCTCAATAAGATCACCTCTCATTCTTCTAAACTCCAATGGGAAGAGGCCCCAACCTGCTCAACCTTTCCCCATCAGACAAACCCCCTTCGTCCCAGGAATCAGCCGAGTGAACCTCCTCTGAACGGCTTCCAATGAGAGTCTGTCCCTCCTTAAGTGAGGAGACCAGAACTTGTCCACAGCGCCCCAGGAGCGGCCTCACCAACGCCCTGTCCGGTTGCAGCAAGGCTTCCCAAGCTTGTGTGAAGCCACCCCCAGTCGAAGAGCTAATGAGCGTTGGGAGCCGGCGCGGAGGCAGTGTTGGGAGGCGTGAGGGGTGGAGGGGGGAAGGGGGATTGGATGGGGGTGGTGGTAATGAAAATACAAAAATCCCCGTCATCTGGGGCAGGGTTGAGTTTCAATGCCTCTTGAGAGCAACTGGTGCAGTTTAAGGATGTTCCCCGAAGTTTTATTCTCTTGTGGTGTTCTCCAGTCATCTAGGGAGGGAACTGAGTGTCAAAGGAGCTACTGAAAACAGGACGCATGAAGAGAGGACGACAGTGAGAGATACAATTAATGTCAGTGCTCGAACACTGCCAGTGACAAACACACACATTCGTAACCACTAGGCACATGTTCATCCCAGACCTCCACACTGCGAACCCAGCCTCCAAATCGCCGCTACCTCCTCGGAGGGAATGATCCACTCCCTGCCACAGTCAAACCCTACCATCCACCCACCCCCACCTCGATCACACAGCCAGCACACTGTCGGAGGGTCAGTGCTGAGGGAGCGCCGCACTGTCGGAGGGTCAGTGCTGAGGGAGTGCCGCACTGTCAGAGGGTCAGTGCTGAGGGAGCACCGCACTGTTGGAGGGTCAGTGCTCAGGGAGCGCCGCACTGTGGGAGGGTCAGTGCTGAGGGAGCGCCGCACTGTCGGAGGGTCAGTGCTGAGGGAGCGCCGCACTGTCGGAGGGTCAGTGCTGAGGGAGTGCCGCACTGTCAGAGGGTCAGTGCTGAGGGAGCACCGCACTGTTGGAGGGTCAGTGCTCAGGGAGCGCCGCACTGTGGGAGGGTCAGTGCTGAGGGAGTGCCGCACTGTTGGAGGGTCAGTGCTGAGGGAGCGCCACACTGTCGGAGGGTCAGTGCTGAGGGAGTGCCGCACTGTCGGAGGGTCAGCGCTGAGGGAGCGCCGCACTGTTCGAGGGTCAGTGCTGAGGGAGCGCCGCACTGTCGGAGGGTCAGTGCTGAGGGAGCACCGCACTGTTGGAGGGTCAGTGCTGAGGGAGCGCCGCACTGTGGGAGGGTCAGTGCTGAGGGAGCGCCGCATTGTCGGAGGGTCAGTGCTGAGGGAGCGCCGCACTGTGGGAGGGTCAGTGCTGAGGGAGTGCTGCACTGTGGGAGGGTCAGTACTGAGGGAGCGCCGCATTGTCGGAGGGTCAGTGCTGAGGGAGTGCCGCACTGTCGGAGGGTCAGTGCTGAGGGAGCGCCGCACTGTGGGAGGGTCAGTGCTGAGGGAGCGCCGCACTGTCGGAGGGTCAGTGCTGAGGGAGCGCCGCACTGTGGGAGGGTCAGTGCTGAGGGAGCGCCGCACTGTCGGAGGGTCAGTGCTGAGGGAGCGCCGCACTGTGGGAGGGTCAGTGCTGAGGGAGCTCCACACTGTGGGAGGGTCAGTGCTGAGGGAGCGCCGCACTGTCGGAGGGTCAGTGCTAAGGGAGCGATGCACTGTCGGAAGGTCAGTGCTGAGGGAGTGCCGCACTGTCGGAGGGTCAGTGCTAAGGGAGCGATGCACTGTCGGAAGGTCAGTGCTGAGGGAGCGCCGCACTGTCGGAGGGTCAGTGCTAAGGGAGCGATGCACTGTCGGAAGGTCAGTGCTGAGGGAGTGCTGCACTGTCGGAGGGTCAGTGCTGAGGGAGCGCTGCACTGTGGGAGGGTCAGTGCTGAGGGAGTGCTGCACTGTCGGAGGGTCAGTGCTGAGGGAGTGCTGCATTCTTCAACTAACCTTACTGAAAAACCATATGAACTGGTGGGGGGGGTGTGGTGGCGGGGGGGGGGGGAATTCGGTCATCTGGGATCTTGCTGTGCAATCTTGTTCAGTTTTCCACGAAGGTCATGCATTGCATTGGACCCGCCCATTAGAATGGCAGCAAGTGAACAGCTACCGCCAAGAGGGACATCCCAGATGGGCTGCGTTAGTAAGTTGTCATAGCTACAGTTCCTCTCCCCGAATTACTTCCGGACGTATCGAACTTTTAAGTAAGACACCTATTTTTTTTCTGCGTAGAAGGGACCTATAATCCGAAGCTGGCTGAGACTGTAAGGTACAAACCGATAGAGATAGGTGAAGCGAGTGGGCAGAGGTCCGGCAGCTACAGTTTAATGTGGGAGAAGGTGAAACTGTCCATTTTGGCAGGAAGAATACAAGAGAAGCTTATTGTCTTAATGTTGAGAGATTGCGGAGCTCCGAGGTGCAGAGGGATCTGGGTGTCCTAGTGCATGAATCACAAAAGGTTACTATGCAGGTACAGCAAGTAACTAGGAAAGCTAATAGAATGTTATCGTTTATTGGGAGGGGAATTGAATATAAAAGTGGGGAGGTTATGCTTCAGTTGTACAGGGCGCTGGTGAGACCACATTTGGAGTACTGTGTGCAGCGTTGGATACCGCATTTAAGGAAGGATGCAAATGAGTTGGAAGCAGCTCAGAGACGGTTGACCAGACTAACACCAGGAATGGGCGGGTTGTCTTATGAGGGAAGGTTGGACAGACCAGGCTTGTATCTGCTGGAGTTTAGAAGAGCGAGAGGCAACTCGATTGAAACCTTTAAGATCCTGAGGGGGTCTTGGACAGGGTGGATTTGCAGAGGATGTTCCCTCTTGTGGGAGAATGTAGGTTTAAAAATAAGGGGTCGCCCATTTAAGATAGAGATGAGGTGGAAAGTTTTCTCTCAGAGGCTCGTGAGTCTTTGGAACTCTCTCCCTCCAAAGGCGGTGGGAGTAGAGTCTCTGAATATTTTTCAGGCCGAGGTGGATGGATTCTTGGTAAGCAAGGGGGCGATAGGTTATCGGGGATGTGGTGAGATGCGGATTTCAGGTTACTATCAGATCAGCCACCATCTTACTAAACGTTGGAGAAGGCTCGAGGGGCTGAATGGCCTCCTCCCGCTCCCACTCGTGTGTTCGTAACCACTTGGCTGGAGAATTCCTCCGTGGATTACTTGACCAACTAGCTCGGAGAGAACGGAACGTTGCGCCTAAAAGGTGTGACACCGCCTACTTCAGACAGAGACACCTCAAAGGGAAAGACACAATGCAACAACTGAACTGCAATCTCCTGTGTCTGCGGAGATCATGGAAAATGGTTACCGTCTCCGTCAAAACCACCTCCCGTCGAGTTATAAGCCTGTGACTGTGAACGTGAACTGAGTTGAAAGGAAACCATATCTGAGCGAAAGACATGCTGTTTCTTTTTCCCTTCCAGGAATACACAAGGCAAGGGGTTTGAAAAAAAGCCAACTGCACACCCTTGTTCCGCGTGCTGGTCCGGTGTGTATATGTGTGCATCTGTCTGTCTGTGTGTCTGTGTCTGTGTCCGTGTGCGCACACACACAGCTGAAGAACGCGAACTGGGTATCCCTGCACTTGCAGGTCAAATAAAAAAATCTCTCTCTAATTGCTGGGTGCAAGTCACCAGTCAGCAAAGCCACACTCAATAAGGCAACAGGACAACTCCTTTCTGCTAACCTGCAGAGCCAAGGGTCTGCAAACCCACGCTCAA
>JANJGN010001953.1:82500-96753 GCA_026770705.1 Isurus oxyrinchus
CCGTGCCGTACCTGTCCTGGGAGTGTTTGATGTGGACAGTGTAGAGGGAGCTTTACTCTGTATCTAACCCTGTGCTGTACCTGTCCTGGGAGTGTTTGATGGGGACAGTGTAGAGGGAGCTTTACTCTGTATGTAACCCCGTGCTGTACCTGTCCTGGGAGTGTTTGATGGGGACAGTGTAGAGGGAGCTTTACTCTGTATCTAACCCTGTACTGTACCTGTCCTGGGAGTGTTTGATGGGGACAGTGTAGAGGGAGCTTTACTCTGTATGTAACCCTGTGCTGTACCTGTCCTGGGAGTGTTTGATGGGGACGGTGTAGAGGGAGCTTTACTCTGTATCTAACCCCGTGCTGTACCTGTCCTGGGAGTGTTTGATGGGGATGGTGTAGAGGGAGCTTTACTCTGTATCTAACCTCGTGCTGTACCTGTCCTGGGAGTGTTTGATGTGGACGGTGTAGAGGGAGCTTTACTCTGTATCTAACCCCGTGCTGCACCTGTCCTGGGAGTGTTTGATGGGGATGGTGCAGAGGGAGCTTTACTCTGTATCTATCCCCGTGCTGTACCTGTCCTGGGAGTGTTTGATGGGGATGGTGCAGAGGGAGCTTTACTCTGTATCTAACCCCGTGCTGTACCTGTCCTGGGAGTGTTTGATGGGGATGGTGCAGAGGGAGCTTTACTCTGTATCTAACCCCGTGCTGTACCTGTCCTGGGAGTGTTTGATGGGGACGGTGTAGAGGGAGCTTTACTCTGTATCTAACCCCGTGCTGTACCTGTCCTGGGAGTGTTTGATGGGGATGGTGTAGAGGGAGCTTTACTCTGTATCTAACCTCGTGCTGTACCTGTCCTGGGAGTGTTTGATGTGGACGGTGTAGAGGGAGCTTTACTCTGTATCTAACCCCGTGCTGCACCTGTCCTGGGAGTGTTTGATGGGGATGGTGCAGAGGGAGCTTTACTCTGTATCTATCCCCGTGCTGTACCTGTCCTGGGAGTGTTTGATGGGGATGGTGCAGAGGGAGCTTTACTCTGTATCTAACCCTGTGCTGTACCTGTCCTGGGAGTGTTTGATGGGGACGGTGTAGAGGGAGCTTTACTCTGTATCTAACCCCGTGCTGTACCTGTCCTGGGAGTGTTTGATGGGGATGGTGTAGAGGGAGATTTACTCTGTATCTAACCCTGTGCTGTACCTGCCCTGGGAGTGTTTGATGGGGACGGTGTAGAGGGAGCTTTACTCTGTATCTAACCCCGTGCTGTACCTGTCCTGGGAGTGTTTGATGGGGACGGTGCAGAGGGAGCTTTACTCTGTATTTAACCCCGTACTGTACCTGTCCTGGGAGTGTTTGTTGGGGAAGGTGTAGAGGGAGATTTACTCTGTATCTAACCCCATGCCGTACCTGTCCTGGGAGTGTTTGATGGGGACGGTGCAGAGGGAGCTTTACTCTGTATTTAACCCCGTACTGTACCTGTCCTGGGAGTGTTTGTTGGGGAAGGTGTAGAGGGAGATTTACTCTGTATCTAACCCCATGCCGTACCTGTCCTGGGAGTGTTTGATGGGGACGGTGTAGAGGGAGCTTTACTCTATATCTAACCCTATGCTGTACCTGTCCTGGGAGTGTTTGATGGGGATGGTGTAGAGGGAGCTTTACTCTGTATCTAACCCCATGCTGTACCTGTCCTGGGAGTGTTTGATGGGGACGGTGTAGAGGGAGCTTTACTCTGTATCTAACCCCATGCTGTACCTGTCCTGGGAGTGCTGGATGGGGACAGTGTAGAGGGAGCTTTACTCTGTATCTAACCCCGTGCTGTACCTGTCCTGGGAGTGTTTGATGTGGACAGTGTAGAGGGAGCTTTACTCTGTATCTAACCCCGTACTGTACCTGTCCTGGGAGTGTTTGATGGGGACAGTGTAGAGGGAGCTTTACTCTGTATGTAACCCTGTGCTGTACCTGTCCTGGGAGTGTTTGATGGGGACAGTGTAGAGGGAGCTTTACTTTGTATCTAACCCCGTGCTGTACCTGTCCTGGGAGTGTTTGATGGGGACAGTGTTGAGGGAGCTTTACTCTGTATCTAACCCCGTGCTGTACCTGTCCTGGGAGTGTTTGATGGGGACAGTGTAGAGGGAGCTTTACTCTTTATCTAACCCCGTGCTGTACCTGTCCTGGGAGTGTTTGATGGGGATGGTGTAGAGGGAGCTTTACTCTGTATCTAACCCTGTGCTGTACCTGTCCTGGGAGTGTTTGATGGGGATGGTGTAGAGGGAGCTTTACTCTGTATCTAACCCTGTGCTGTACTTGTCCTGGGAGTGTTTGATGGGGACGGTGTAGAGGGAGCTTTACTCTGTATCTACCCCTGTGCTGTACCTGTCCTGGGAGTGTTTGATGGGGACAGTGCAGAGGGAGCTTTACTCTGTATCTAACCCCGCGCTGTACCTGTCCTGGGAGTGTTTGATGGGGACAGTGTAGAGGGAGCTTTACTCTGTATCTAACCCCATGCTGTACCTGTCCTGGGAGTGTTTGATGGGGATGGTGTAGAGGTAGCTTTACTCTGTATCTAACCCCGTGCTATACCTGTCCTGGGAGTGTTTGATGGGGACGGTGTAGAGGGAGCTTTACTCTGTATCTAACCCCGTGCTGTACCTGTCCTGGGAGTGTTTGATGGGGACAGTGTAGAGGGAGCTTTACTCTGTATCTAACCCTGTGCTGTACCTGTCCTGGGAGTGTTTGATGGGGACGGTGTAGAGGGAGCTTTACTCTGTATCTAACCCTGTGCTGTACCTGTCCTGGGAGTGTTTGGTGGGGACGATGTATTTGGAGTTTTGTTCTGTACTTAAGCCTGGGCTGTACCTGCCCTGTGACTGTTTGTTGGGGAAAGCATAGAGGGAGCTTTACTCTGTATTCAACCCCGTGCTGTACCTGTCCTGGGAGTGTTTGATGTGGACAGTGTAGAGGGAGCTTTACTCTGTATCTAACCCGGTGCTGTACCTGTCCTGGGAGTGTTTGATGGGGACGATGTAGAGGGAGATTTACTCTGTATCTAACCCCGTGCTGTAACTGCGCTGGATGTGACTAGAATGCAGAATTTCTCGATCTCTCTTGCTGCTACGCCCATCAGTTTAATCAGCAGAGAGCTTTGCACCGACAGGGAGATAGTGAGCCGCTGGAGTGCTGCAATCTGCTCTTTTCTCCGAGCTGTGAATAATTCATCGCTGGTGCTGATCACAGGAATCCAACATGTTTTTCCCCAAAGAGCGAACAACATGTTCGAGTGGTTTCGAGTGCTCATAGACTCATCACACTCCTCCCCACTCACATTGTTACCCAACTCATCTGCTCCCCTCTCCTTACATAACCAACCACCTGCTCTACTCACCACAACAGGGACCGACACATTCTAGAAAGTTCCAGCCTTGTTGGTGCCAAGGAGAGACAATATAAAATGTGGGGTGAAATTTTGAAGGGGTGCGGGGTGTGCAGAGCACAAAGACCTGGGTGTATATGTGGTTAGATCATTGAAGGAGACAGGACAGGTGGGGAGAGCAGTTAATAAAGCATATAGTATCCTAGGCTTTATTAATAGGGGCATAGAGTACAAGAGCAAGGAGGTTATGCTGAATTTATATAAGACACTGGTTAGACCTCAGCTGGAGTATTGTGTACAGTTCTGGGCACCACACTATAGGAAGGATGTGAACACATTAAAGAGAGTGCAGACGAGGTTTATGAGAATGGTTCCAGGGATGAGAAACTTCAGTTATGAGGATAGATCGGAGAGGTTGGGACTGTTCTCCTTGGAGAGGAGAAGGCTGAGAGGAGATTTGATGGAGATGTTCAAAACCATGAGAGAGCTGGACAGAGTAGATGGGGAGAAACTGTTCCCACTCGTATAGGGGATCGAGAACGAGAGGGCACGGATTTAAAGTGATTTGTCAATGCGAGGTGAGAAAAAACTTTTTCACATAAAGAGCGGGTTCGGGGCTGGAATTCACTGCCTGGGAGTGTGGTGGAGGCAGGTTCACTCGAGGTGTTCAAGAGGGCATTGGAGGATTATTTGAATAGACACAAGGTGCAGGGGGTATGGGGAAAAGGCAGGGCAATGGCACTTGGTCACAATGCTCATTGGGAGAGCAGTACAGACAGGATGGGCTGAATGGCCTCCTCCTGTGCTGTGAAGATTCTGTGATTCAGTAACTGGGCCTCCATCTCACGCTCGCTGCTGTATTTACTGAACTGGGATATGGACGGTGGACATTCAACCCTGGGAGGTGTCGCCCGGGTTCTGTCCAGCCAGCGGTCTAAGGGGTCGTGACCTCCGGTCAGGCTGCGTGGGCATCAGGTCGAGGCCCAGGCCAACTCTAATACTCAGGACCGGCCACTGGCACATTACTGAGGGTGTAACAGTGTAACTGACCACCCTCGAAATGTGATGTAACTGACCATCCCCAGTGAGACTGACCGATCCACAGTGTAACTGACCATCCCCAGTGTGACTGATCATCCCCAGTGTAAATGACCATCCCCAGTGTAACTGACCATCCCCAGTGAGACTGACCAATCCCCAGTGAGACTGACTGATCCGCAGTGTAACTGACCACCCCCAGTGTGACTGACCATCCACAGTGTAACTGACCATCCCCAGTGAGACTGATCATCCCCAGTGTAACTGACCATCCCCAGTGAGACTGACCAATCCCCAGTGTAACTGACCATCCCCAGTGAGACTGACCAATCCCCAGTGTAACTGACCATCCCCAGTGAGACTGATCATCCCCAGTGTAACTGACCATCCCCAGTGAGACTGATCATCCCCAGTGTAACTGACCATCCCCAGTGAGACTGATCATCCCCAGTGTAACTGACCACCCCCAGTGTAACTGATCATCCCCAGTGTAACTGACCATCCCCAGTGTAACTGACCATCCCCAGTGAGACTGACCAATCCCCAGTGAGACTGACCGATCTGCAGCGTAACTGACCATCCCCAGTGAGACTGATCATCCCCAGTGTAACTGACCATTCCCAGTGTAACTGACCATCCCCAGTGAGACTGACCAATCCCCAGTGAGACTGACCGATCCGCAGTGTAACTGACCATCCCCAATGAGACTGACCAATCCCCAGTGAGACTGACCGATCCGCAGTGTAACTGACCATCCCCAATGAGACTGACCAATCCCCAGTGAGACTGACCGATCCGCAGTGTAACTGACCACCCCCAGTGTGACTGACATCCACAGTGTAACTGATCATCTCCAGTGTAACTGACCATCCCCAGTGTAACTGACCATCCCCAGTGAGACTGACCAATCCCCAGTGAGACTGACCGATCCACAGTGTAACTGACCACCCCCAGTGTGACTGACCATCCACAGTGTAATTGATCATCCCCAATGTAACTGACCATCCCCAGTGAGACTGACCAATCCCCAGTGAGACTGACCGATCCGCAGTGTAACTGACCACCCCCAGTGTGACTGACCATCCCCAGTGAGACTGACCGATCCCCAGTGTGACTGACCATCTCCAGTGTAACTGACCATCCTCAGTGTAACTCATCATCCCCAGTGTGACTGACAACCCCCAGTGAGACTGACCGATCCCCAGTGTGACTGACCATCTCCAGTGTAACTGATCATCCTCAGTGTAACTGACCATCCCCAGAGTGACAGACTGATCCCCAGTGTAACTGACCATCCCCTATGTAACTGACCAATCCCTGTGTAATTGATTGGCCCAAGTATAACTGACCATTACCAGGGTAACAGACTGGTCCCCAATTTTACTAACAAGTCCCCAGTGTATCTGACCATACCCAGTGTAACCGTCTGGTCCCCATGTAACTTTCCACCCCAAGTGGAAGTGACCACTTGCAGTATAACTAACTATCCCCAGGGAAAGTGACCACCCCCAGAGTAACTGACCATCCCCAGGGTAAATGACTGTCCCCAGGGTAACTAACTGACTGTCCCCTGTGTAACTGACTGTCCCCAGGGTAACTGACCATTCCCCAGTGTAACTGACCATCCCTAGCATAACTGACCAGTCCTATGTAATTGACCAGTCCCAGTGCATCAGACTGCGCACCAGTGTAACTGACCACCTCCAGAGTAACTAACCGTCCCCAGTGTAACTGACCATACCCAGTGTAGTTGACCATCCCCAGAGTAACTGACCAGTCCCTGTGTAATTGATTGGCCTAATTGATTACCAGGCTAACTGGCCATCCCCAGTGCAACTGACTGGTCCCCAATGTAACTAACAAGTCTCCAGTGTAACTGATCATCCTCAGTGTAATGACCAGTCCCCATGTAACTGACCACCCCGAGTGGAAGTGACCACTTGCAGTATAACTGACTCCCCAAGGGAAAGTGACCATCCCCAGGGTATCTGACCGCCCCTAGTGTAACCGACCATTCCCCAGTGTAATTGACCATCCCTAGCATAACTGACCAGTCCTATATAATTGACCAGTCCCAGTGCATCAGACTGCGCCCCAGTGTAACGGACCACCCCCAGTGTCAGTCATTGGCTTCAGTGTAACTGACCAGCCTCAGTGCAACTGACCAGTCCCAGTGAAACAGAGTAGGCCCCAGTGCTACTGGCCTGTTCCAGTGAAACAGACCAACCTCAGTGTAACTTAATACCCCTAGTGTAACTTACCGATCCCCAGTGTAACTGACCATCACGAGAGTAACTGACCGGCCCCAGTGCAACTGACTAGTCCCAGTGTAACTAGCCTGTTCCAGTGCCACAGACAGGCCCCAGTGTAACTGACCATCCCTTCTGTAACTGACCATCTCCAGTGTAACTGACTAGGCCCCAATGTAACTGACCAGTCCCAGTGTAACTGACCACCCCCCCTGTGTAACTCATTGGCCACAGTGTAAGTGTACGGTGCTAGTGTAACTGATCACCCCAGTGTAACTGACCATCCTCAGTGTAATTGACCATCCCCAGGGTAACTGACCATCCCCAGAGTAATTGACCAGTCCCAGTGTAACTGACCATCCCCAGCATAGCTGACCATCCCCAGTGTAACTGACCACCTCAAGTGGACATGACCACCACCATGTAACTGCCGGTCCCCAGTGTAACTGACTGGTCCCCCCAGTGTAACTGACCGGCCCCAGTGTGAATGACCAGTCCCAGTGTAAATGATTGTCCCCAGTGTAACTGGCCCCCCAGTGTAACTGCCGGTCCCCAGTGTAACTGACCGGTCTCCAGAGTAACTGACTGATCCCCAGTGTAACTGACCATCCCCGTGTAACTGACCCTCCCTGTGTAACTGACCATCCTCGTGTAACTGACCATCCCTGTGCAACTGACCATCCCCATGGTAACTGACCATCCTCATGTAACTGACCATCCCCGTGTAACTGACCGTCCCCAGTGTAACTGACCATCCAGGGTAACTGACCATCCCCATATAACTGACCATCCCCAGGGTAATTGACCATCCCCGTGGTAACAGACCATCCCCAGTGTAAATAACCATCTCCAGGGTAAATGATCGTCCCCAGGGTAATTGAACATCCCTAGGATAACTGACCGGTCTCCAGTGTAACTGACCATCTGGGATCTAACTGACCGTCCCCAGGGTAACTGACCATCCACAGCATAAATGTCCATTCCCAGTGTAACTAACCGGCCCCAGTGTAACTGACCAGCCCAGGGCAACTGAATGGTTCACTTCCACCTCCGTAACATGGCACATCTCCACCCCTGCCAGGTCATCTGCTGAAGTGCTTGTCCACACTTCCATAATCTCCAGACACACACTCACTCACTCACGCGCACACACACGCACACTCACACAATCACACGCACGCTTGCATGCACACACTCACTCCCTCACGCGCACACACACGCACACTCTCACTCCCACGCACACACTCACGTGCACACACACACATTGCACATACACACGGGTGCACACAAACACACACACACGCGCACACAAACATGCAGACACACACATGCTCATGCGAACACACATACAAAGACACACATGCACACTTTCGCACACACACACACACACAAGCACTCTCATGCACTTTCGCACACACTCACACAGACACTTGCACGTGTACACACACACACAAACATATTCACACACACACACACACACACACACTCACACACGCGCAGACACTTACATGCACACACACACACTGACACGCAGACACACGCACGCACAAAGACTAATCCCTAATTCCACACATACCCCTCCCCCCTGCACCCCCCCCTCCCCCCTGCCCCCCCACCCCCATCTCCCCCACCCCCCCGACCCCACACAGAGATTTAATTTCTTGCTGGTCTCTCCCCCCGAGGGGCATTTCTGCCTGATTCACTGACTGAATTGGTCTGTAGCCACACATGCTGCTTCTTTTCCCAGATGAATTATTTTCCCTGGACCTTCCGATAATGAAACACGAGATTGTTGATAAATCATGGTCCTTAAACGTGTGATCCTGTCAGCCTCTGTAAGACCTGGTGATGGATGAGTAACTGGCTGCCTGTCGCATGTCCCTCCCCAATCCTCTCAGCGGTCTGACCTCAAACTACAGGAGCAGGACAACAGGCACAGCACGCTTCAGAAACAAAGACTCACTTGAAAGGCCTCAGAGGCCCCAGGCCCCACTGCACCAGACCCCACTGCACCAGGCCTCAGAGGACCAAACGTCATGACACCAGGCCTCAGAGGCCCAGACGCCATGACACCAGGCCTCAGAGGCCCAGACACCATGACACCAGGCCTCAGAGGCCCAGACGCCATGACACCAGGCCTTAGAGGCCCAGGCACCATGACACCAGGCCTCAGAGGCCCAGACACCATGGGCACCAGGCCTCAGAGGCCCAGACACCATGACACCAGGCCTCAGAGGCCCAGACGCCATGATACCAGGCCTCAGAGGCCCAGGCACCATGACACCAGGCCTCAGAGGCCCAAACACCATGACACCAGGCCTCAGAGGCCCAGACACCATGACACCAGGCCTCAGAGGCCCAGGCACCATGATACCAGGCCTCAGAGGCCCAGACACCATGACATCAGGCCTCAGAGGCTCAGACACCATGACACCAGGCCTCAGTGGCCCAGACACCATGACATCAGGCCTCAGAGGCCCAGGCACCATGACACCAGACCTCAGAGGCCCAGACACCATGACACCAGGCCTCAGAGGCCCAGACACCATGACATCAGGCCTCAGAGGCCCAGAGACCATGACACCAGACCTCAGAGGCCCAGACACCATGACACCAGACCTCAGAGGCCCAGGCACCATGACACCAGGCCTCAGAGGCTCAGACACCATGACACCAGGCCTCAGAGGCCCAGGCACCATGACATCAGGCCTCAGAGGCCCAGGCACCATGACACCAGGCCTCAGAGGCCCAGGCCTCACTGCACCAGGCCTTAGAGCCCAGACTTGAGTTGTACAGTGCCACAGGGCACAGAGTCACTGTGCCATCCAAGATCGGAAGGACACGTGCCTTCGCCCCCCCCTCCCCCTCTCAGTCAAGTCCCTGCGATTGAGTGAACCGTGTATCAGCTGCTCCCCCCTAAATTAAAAATGGCAAACGTTAAAGCGGCCCTCCACCTTCGCTGTGCTACCTCCCGTGGTGAGGGGCTGAATGGAAGAGGGGGTGCTCATCATACACCACCTCTGGCTCCACCACCACCACCCACCCCCGCCTTGCCCCCCCACCCAGGGGGGCGACACACAGGCCAGCTGGCATCGATGCCAACCGGGCAAGCCCCAAAAGTGGGGGGGGGGGGGGGGGGGGGAGGGGAGGCGTAAACGTCCAGCTGTCCCTGTGACCCCTCGCGAGGCCCCCTCCAGAGCACGTCTCCGGCCAGGTGTGGAAGCACATTCCACGGGTCGTCCGTGTGGGTCAGCAGCCAGGTGCTTGGCGCCTGTCACACAAGGGGAACCAGGAGGAGTGGGCCATTCGGCCCATCGAGCCTGCTACCCCCCCCCATTCAGTCACGTCACGGCCGACCTTGGGCTACAACTCCCACGTCCCCGCCCGCCCCCCACCCCCCCGCCCCCCACCACATCCCTCGGTTCCCCGAGCGACCAAAACTCCGTCCGTCCCGACCTCAAATGTCTTCAACCACGGAGCGCCCGCAACCTCTGGGGGAGAGAATCCCAAAGATTCCCAACCCTTCGAGTGAAGAAATTTTCCCTCACCTCAGTCCCAAATGATCGGACCCCTTATCCAGAGACCGTGCCTCCTGTCGTGTCTTAGATCCACCACCCCCCCCACCACCGAGCAGGGGAATCGATCTCTCCGCGCCCACCCTGTCGAACCCCTTCAGAATCTCGTCCGTCTCAACGCGATCGCCTCTCGTTCTGCTAAACTCCAGAGAACATCGGCCCAATTCACTCAGCCTCTCGTCGTGGGACAACCCCCCACCCCCCTTCATCCCAGGGACCAATCGAGTGAACCTTCGCAGCACCCGCCTCCAATACGACTCTATCCTTCCTTAAATGTGGGGACCAAAGCTGCGCCCGGTTATTCCAGATGTGGTCTCACCAAAGCCCTGTACAGCTGTAGCAAGACTTCTCTATCCCTGTACTCCAGTCCTCTTGTTATAAAGACCAACATGCCATTTGCCTCCCTAGTGGCTCAACCTTCATGTGTCATGTGCCAGCACAGAACCCGATGGGCCGAATGACTTCCTCCATCTCCTCTGTGACTCGATCTAGAAACATGGAAGTCTACGGGGATACGCCTGACACAGGGACTGCACAGTCACCAGGGCTTACTTAACAGCAGAGGGCAATCAGCTCGGGCTGACTAGTGGGGAGCAACATTCATGCCAAACAAGGCTCCTTCGACAGCGCCTTCAAACCCGCCACCTCTACCACCTAGAAGGACGAGGGCAGCAGACACATGGGGAACACCACCACCTGCAAGTTCCCCCTCCGAGCCCCACTCACACCATCCCGACTTGGAAATATATCGGCCGCTCCTTCACTGTCGCCGGGTCAAAATCCTGGAACTCCCTCTCTAACAGCGCTGTGGGTGTACCTACACCACACGGACACAATCCTGGAACTCCCTCCCTAACAGCATGGTGGGTGTACCTACACCACACGGGTCAAAATCCTGGAACTCCCTCCCTAACAGCACGGTGGGTGTACCTACACTACGCGGACACAATCCTGGAACTCCCTCCCTAACAGCGCGGTGGGTGTACCTACACCACACGGGACACAATCCTGGAACTCCCTCCCTAACAGCGCGGTGGGTGTACCTACACCACACGGGACACAATCCTGGAACTCCCTCCCTAACAGCACGGTGGGTGTACCTACACCACATGGACACAATTCTGGAACTCCCGCCCTAACAGCACGGTGGGTGTACCTACACCACACGGACACAATCCTGGAACTCCCTCCCTAACAGCACGGTGGGTGTACCTACACCACACGGGACACAATCCTGGAACTCCCTCCCTAACAGCGCGGTGGGTGTACCTACACCACACGGACACAATCCTGGAACTCCTCCCTAACAGCACGGTGGGTGTACCTACACCACACGGACACAATCCTGGAACTCCCTCCCTAACAGCGCTGTGGGTGTACCTACACCACACGGGACACAATCCTGGAACTCCCTCCCTAACAGCGCGGTGGGTGTACCTACACCACACGGTCACAATCCTGGAACTCCCTCCCTAACAGCGCGGTGGGTGTACCTACACCACACGGACACAATCCTGGAACTCCCTCCCTAACAGCACGGTGGGTGTACCTACACCACACGGACACAATCCTGGAACTCCCTCCCTAACAGCACGGTGGGTGTACCTACACCACACGGGACACAATCCTGGAACTCCCTCCCTAACAGCACGGTGGGTGTACCTACACCACACGGACACAATCCTGGAACTCCCTCCCTAACAGCACGGTGGGTGTACCTACACCACACGGACACAATCCTGGAACTCCCTCCCTAACAGCGCGGTGGGTGTACCTACACCACACGGGACACAATCCTGGAAATCCCTCCCTAACAGCACGGTGGGTGTACCTACACCACACGGACACAATCCTGGAACTCCCTCTCTAACAGCACGGTGGTGTACCTACACCACACGGGACACAATCCTGGAAATCCCTCCCTAACAGCACGGTGGGTGTACCTACACCACACGGACACAATCCTGGAACTCCCTCCCTAACAGCACGGTGGGTGTACCTACACCACACGGACACAATCCTGGAACTCCCTCCCTAACAGCATGGTGGGTGTACCTGCACTGCATGGGGGGGGCTGCAGCGGCTCAAGAAGGCGGCTCACCCCCACCCCCCCCACCTTCTCAAAGGGGGGCAGTTAGAGACCGGGCAACAGACGCAGGGCCCGGCCCAGCGAGGCCCGAATCCTGCGCACGGTTTGGAAAGAGAAAATAGTTGCCTCTTCTCAAGCCACTGGGCCGCAAAACGGGCCGGGGGGGGGGTGGTGGGGGAGGGGGGTGGGGGTGGGGCATGGTGGCGGTGCCAGGGAGGGGGCGCACACCAAAGTGCCTGTACCCTAAGAACGGCGCATCCTCGCGATTCACCGCGATCGATCGTGGAGCGCAGCTGCTGCTATCGCCGGCCGCCCGCGGTTTCCTGTCCTCCAGGCCGGAAGGGGGACGGCCAGGGCCGGAGGTCGCCAGGGCCGGAAGTACCCGCGGCCCGCTCCAGCCATCGCCGTCTGCGCTCGCCACCACCCCCCTACACCCCCACCCCGGCGCCGGAACGACACGGCATTGTACGCGGTGACAGCGCTCCCTCCCAGGTCCACGCGCCCCCGCCTCGCCTCGCGGACCTGACCAAACACCCCGCCACCACCGGGCGCTTGCCCTCTGACCTCCCGGAGGGGGTTGGGGGGGGGGGGGGTGGTGGGTGGTGGGGGGGTTATAGCTGTCCAATGGGGTCGAAGCTTTCACCACGGAGGAAGTCGCTCACGTTGTAGGATTGAGGGGGTGAGGGGGGTGAGGGGGTGAGGGGGTAGGGGGTGGGGGGTTGAGGGTGTGAGGGGGGGTGGGGGGGTGGGGTGTTGAGGGGGTGAGGGGGGTGAGGGGGGTAGGGGGGTGGGGGGGTTGAGGGTGTGAGGGGGGTGGGGGTTTGAGGGATTGAGGGGGTGGGGGGTGGGGGGGGTTGAGGGATTGAGGGGGTGAGGGGGTGAGGGGGTAGGGGGGTGGGGGGTTTGAGGGTGTGAGGAGGGTGGGGGGGTGGGGTGTTGAGGGGGGTGAGGGGGGTGAGGGGGGTGGGGGGTTGAGGGAGTGAGGGGGTGGAGGGTGGGGGGGTGAGGGGGGTGAGGGGAGGGGGGTGGGGGGGGTCAGGGGGTGGGAGGTTGAGGGATTGAGGGGGTGAGGGGGGGTAGGGGGGTGGGGGGTTGGGGGGTGAGGGGGGTGTGGGGATGAGGGGGGTGGGGGGGTGGGGGGGGGGTGGGAGGTGAGGGGGGGGTGAGGGGGGTGTGAGTTTGAGGGGGTGAGGGGGGTGAGGGGGTGGGAGGTTGAGGGATTGGGGGGTGAGGGGTGGTGGGGGTTGAGGGATTGAGGGGGTGAGGGGGGTGGGGGGTAGAGGGGGTTGAGGGGAGGGGGTGAGGGGGGTGAGGGGAGGGGGTGAGGGGAGGGGGTGAGGGCGGTGAGGGGTGGTGGGGGGTTGAGGGATTGAGGGGGTGAGGGGTGAGGGGGTTGAGGGGCTGAGGGGTGATGGGGTGCGGGGGGGGGGGGGGTTGAGGGATTGAGGGGTTGAGGGGGGTGAGGGGGGTAGGGGGCTGGGAGTTTGAGGGATTGAGGGGGGTGGGGGGGTGGGGGGTTGAGGGGGTGGGGGGGTGGGGTTTTGAGGGGGGTGGGGGGGTTGAGCGGGTGGGGGGTGGGGGGTTGAGGGGGTGAGGGGGGTGAGGGGGGGTGGGGGGGTTGAGGGGGGTGGGGGGGTGGGGGGTTGAGGGGGGTGGGGGGGTTGAGGGGGGTGGGGGGGTTGAGGGGGTGGGGGGTTGAGGGGGGTGGGGTGTTGAGGGGGTGACGGGGGTGAGGGGGGGTGGGGGGGTTGAGGGGGGTGGGGGGTGGGGGGTTGAGGGGGGTGGGGGGTTGAGGGGTTGGGGTGTTGAGGGGGGGTGGGGGGTTGAGGGGTGGGTGGGGGGGTGGGGTGTTGAGGGGGTGGGGGGGGTGGGGGGTTGAGGGGGGTGGGGGGGTGGGGGGTTGAGGGGGTGAGGGGGGTGGGGGGGTGGGGTGTTGAGGGGGGTGGGG